>VSMD01117496.1:0-91143 GCA_008750895.1 Mirza zaza | reverse complement strand
ATACAATGTAACCAAAATGTTAAAAAAAAAAAAAAAAATTTTTAACAGGTGGTGGGCAGGCAGGTGAGGGGAGGAGGAAAGGGGTGTGTGCTTCCATAACGTGTGTGATGTACACCACCAGGGGATTGAACATATCGGGGGGAGGGAGGGGGCAGGGGCAATATTTGTAACCCTAACAATATTTGTACTTCCATAATATGATGAAATAAAAAAAAAAAAAACAAAAAAAAAACAAAAAGAAAGGAATCAAATGATACTACTATAGATTTCCACCAAACCACAATGATAAAAAGTAAGAGAAAAAAAACAAAACAAAAAATTTAAAAAACAATTAACAATAAGACAGGAACACAACCTCATATAGCCACAAAAACTTTGACAGTAAATGGATTAAATACTCCACTTAAAATATATATAATCAACCTGGGTGCATCGACAGAGGATTGGATAAAGAAAATGTAGTATATATACACAATGGAATACTATTCAGCAATAAAAAGAATGAAATCATATCTTCTGCAGCAATATGGATGGAACTAGAGTTCTTAAGTGAAATGATCCAGACATAGAAAGACAAATATTGCATGTTCTCACTCATAAGTGGATGCTAAAAAAATCTGTTCACATGGGTGTAGAGAGTGGAATAATAGACAATGGAGCCTTGGAAGGGTGAGGGTATGGGAGGAGGGAGGATGTCGAGAAATTAGTTAATGGGTACAGTGTAAGCTGTTTAGGTGATGGGCACCCTAAAAGCCTTGACTGGACCGCTACCCAATCAATGCATGCAACAAAATTGCACATGTACCCCACAAATGTACACAAATAAAATTAAACTGAAAAATAAACTGGAGTGCTCCTATGACTTTTTACTTCTCTTTTCTATTACAGGTCTCACATGGTGAATAATAAAATGTATGTCTACAAACTAAACTAAACTATGTTTTTGCTTGGGTAATATGCATAAAAGAATACAATAATCATCATCATAATGTAAAAAAAGATTATTTAAATAGAAAACAGATCAGCTGATGGTTCTTCTAAAATCATACAATGAGATCACCAAAGCAAACATACAGGATATGTATTCACATCCCCTCTAACATTGAAGAAGAAAGTCAGTGTTTTTCTCTAGCTCTTGTAGGCCTGTCAATTCTGAAATAATATGCTTCTACCATCTGCCCATTTGTGAATGACTTGTAGAAACTTACATCGAAAATAACTTGATGGGGGTAATTAAACCTAACCAGTCTTGGCTACTTTCTCAAGTGTCATAATAAACGGGTGAAATTATATACCAGACATAGTTGTTTTCCAAAGTGGGAAATATAAAAATTTAGGGAGATGAATTATGATGTTGTGTCAGCAGTGTTTGTACTGAGCAGCCCGTGGATATGGTATTGCTCGGGCATATCTCCTCACGCCCTGTTATGGGGAGTTGCCACTCCTCCCTGCTTTGTTCCTCCTCCACTTTCCTTACTCCGTCATTATCAAATACACTCATCTGGTTTAAATAACACGGTACTTAACCTCTGTTTGATGTTGGGAATTTAGGGCTGCTGAAATTACAACCAGAAGGATATGAGAGAGTGTGAGAGAAATAGGAAAATAGAAAGAAATGTCATGTTTAAGCCTATAATGCCCCGGAAATATTTTAAATTCAAAGTGTAACATCTATTTCTGGAAGGAGGAAGCCAAACTACAGCAGATATTTCTAAACTGGAAATATGAATACCTGTTTATAGGCTGACCATTTATTTCAAAATTTTAACATGGTTACATATAGATATAGCTCACTGACCACCCACCAATACTTAGTGTCCATCTAAACAACTCTTCTACGATCACAGAATTTGAAAGAAAATCCACTAATGAGAATTTTATCACGGTGCATTTTGGGCATCACCTGTGGAGTTTTCAAACTCACGTATCCCAAAATTCTGTCCATTAAAAAGGTTTATGGAGACTCTGATGGTAACCACAGAGTAGAATTGATTGTGGTTCTATTAGGTTGTTTTTAGTTGCCCAGAAGAAAGACATGCATGAATTGCCTTTTTACTGGAGATTAGTAAAAAAAAATATAGAAGGAATCTGACCTGTGGCAGTCAAAGTCACAGAGCTTTGAAGACTGGGAGGATACACAGCAGGCTTCACGGAAGAACAGAACAACAGCTCAAAATGTTTGTGGAAAGAACCTGAAGTTAATTGGCCCACTTCTTTTGTTTATCTAGAATTTATTTTTCCCAAGTGGAAGTAGGGCCAGTATTCTGCCATTCAACAAGGAACACGTCTGTGAGCCACGAGTTCGTGCTAAGACACTTCACATGCCTTCCCAATTGTTAGCTCATGTGTGACTGACTTTGGTTTGATTCCATTAACTAATTCAATTAATGCTCTTTTGATTACAAACACAGGAAGTTACATTTAGCTTATGCCAGAAGAGGTCTTGGTTGTCCGGCATCTCCTACTTACAGTAAGGGCGGCGGTATAAGGCCCAGAACTGACGGGAACCAGGACTCTCGGCCTTTCTCTCTACTGCGGTTCTCGACAGGCCACATTTTTCCTCAAGGCTAAACTCATGACCACCAAGATCTTGCATTTCCCCAGCTCCCCACCACACAGGAAAGTATTCTGCCCCGGGTTATAAATAAAAACCAATAAACAAAAAAAGCCTCAGGGAAAAACTCCTATTGGGCGGCCTGGGCCACGTGACACGGGAACTCTCGCGGGAGTGAGCGGAAACGGAACTTCCTCAAACAGGAAGGAGTGAACGCTGGGCTGGCAAAGTGTTGGCTCTCCACCGCCCTGGGGGACAGGTTTGGTTTGAGTAAAACTGTGTGGCAGAAGCTGTATGGATCAGTGTGAGAAAGCCCCGCCCGCGCTGTACCACTTAGCGGCAGCCCGCGGTCTGGCCGGGTCGGGCCGGGCGCCCCGTCCAGCGCCGGGCCCAGATCCCTGCCTTCGACAGACGGAGACGACGGTAACCTACACACCTGACTCTAGCAAACAGAGTGAGTCCAGCTGCTTCCGCGTGCCGTGGGGTGAACCGCCATCCCTCCCAGCACACACGGGATTTAAGGAGGTGTGATATGGGGTGAGGCCTGACAATGCCAGTTAGGAACGATTTTTGCCTAATCAAGGCAGGAGAGAGGCCCACAGGTTTCTGGGCCAGGAACTACTTTACAATCAAAGTTATATCCTCATGACGCTGTAGCGTATTTGATGCAAGCTTTTTTTTTGGTCAAATTCAGGCCTGGGCTCTCCCCTGTCCCAACTCCCTTTCTCCTTCTGGGGCAGGATAATCTAATTTCCTGTGCCTGGTTCTCATGACAACCTCTGTCCCTCCAGCCTCTGTTTAGGTAGAGGTTGCCCATCTGGACTTAGATGTGAAGCTGTCTTCACCTTCACAGTAAGCTCTATTGCTCCCATCCAACCACAGGCCTTCTCCAGCCCCATGGTTCTCTAAAGGACTTCTGAGCCCCACCCTGGGACCCAGAAACTCACACCCAGCCTCTCTGCACTACTCTAGGGCCATAGTGAGGCTGTCCTTGGGCCACCCTGCTTAGATGCCTGCCTCAGACTACACTCTGAGAGCTGAGGTACAAAGTCTGCAACTCCAAGCTTGGATTCCACCAAATATATCTAAGTGTTTCTCTCTATGTTTTAACTTCATTTCTCAGGATCTCATCAATATCCAAGCTCTATTGGGTTTCCTTTAATTCTCTCCCTCATCCACCTTTCGTTGAATCCCCTTTTAGGTAAGAAAGCTACTTTCATTTTCCCTGATGATATGGCTTATGGCGTGTGCTCGTGCGCACTCTCTCTCTCTCTATCTCATATGTTTTCAGTTCTCCAGGTTTGGGTGTTTGATCTCTCAAGCCTCAAATTCTAGGAATATTAAACACTCTTTGTCTCAAGCACTCAGCTCTTTCACATAAGAAACATTTTGTTCTCCTCTGGGCTCTAAATTAATTGGTCAACATGGGAGGATGCTAATAAGGGATCAACTCGTTATTTTTGAAAGTGGCAAATAAAGGTAAAAAAAGAATCATCATTATCGTGCTTTCCTCTATGGTGTACACCACCACCACAGAGTGAGAAGTAGAGGAAACATTCTTATAAAGTATCCAGCTTATAAATGAAGAAGAAATATTAGAATTACAATATCACCAGTTTGTGGCCTCTATAATAAAAGATATCAACAGGGCCAGGCACGGTGGCACATGCCTGTAATCCTAGCACTCTGGGAGGCCAAGATGGGAGATTACTTGAGGTCAGGAGTTCGAGACCAGCCTTAGCAAGAGCAAGACCCTGTCTCTAGTACAAATAGAAAGAAATTAGCTGGACAACTAAAAATATACAGAAAAATTAGCCGAGCATGGTGGTGCATGCCTATTCCCAGCTACTTGGGATGCTGAGGCAGGAGGATAGCTTGAGCCCAGGAGTTTGAGGTTGCTGTGAGTTGGGCTGACGCCAGGGCACTCTAGCCTGGGTAACAGAGACTCGGTCTCAAAAAAAAAAAAAAAAAGAGATACCACAAACATGCAGAAAGAGAGATACCAGACAGTATGTGCCTACTGTGGAAGAACCCACTACTCCCTACAAAATATTATTGCCAGAACTAATTGAATGAATGAATGAATCTGAATCTGAATCTGATCAAGCTCTCGAGCCAATTTACAGGAAATGCAAAGGATAGAGGAACCTGTAAAACTGTCCCTCAAGGATGTAATCAGAAATGTTTGGTTATAGAAAACTACAATACAAACCACCTAGTCTATTCAACAAATTAATTGCAAAGAAAAAGAGAAAAATGGAGGAGAAACCTATAGAATAAAAGGGATTTAAAAGACATGGAAAGTAATCATATTGTTTGGGTCATGTTTGGTTCCAGGATTAGGGAAAAAAGATATTAAAAAGGATGTGACACCTATAAGAAAATGGTTGATATTAAGGAATTGTTGATGTTTGGGGAAGTGATAATGGGGTTTGTAGTTTTGGCCTTGTCTTTTAGAGATGTATACTAAAATATAGTCATCCCTTGGTGTCCATGTAGGATTGGTTCCAGCACCCCCACAGATACCAAAGTCTATGCATGCTCAAATTCCTGATATAAAATAGTGTAATATTTGCATATAACCTCCACGTATCTTCCTGTGTGCATTACAACATCTCTAGATTATTTCTAATACTTAATACAATGTAAATGCTATGTAAATAGTTGTTAAATTGTATTGTTTAAGGAAAAATGACAAGAAAAATATCTGTGTGTGCTCAGCACAGATGCAATCATACTTTTTGTTGGTCTGTTTCAAATATTTCCCATCTGTGGTTGGTTGAATCCACAGATGCACAACCCATGGATACGGATGGCTGATGGTATTTACAGATGAGACTATATATCTAGGATGCACTTCAAAATAATATGGGCTATGTGTAATGTAATATCCTGGATTGAATTCTAGAATAGAGAAAGAACATTAGTGGATGAACTGGTGAAATAGGAATGAAGTCTGTACTTAATAGTTACATATCAATATTAACTTGTTCATTTTGACGAATGTACGATGGTGTTAGATATTAACAATAAGGGAAATGGCTGGGCACAGTGGTTCACACCTGTAATCCCAGCAGTTTAGGAGGTGGAGGTGGGAGGATCACTTGAGCCTAGGGGTTCGAGACCAGCCTGAGCAACATTGGAAGACCCTTTTCTCTAAAAAAAGTAGAAAAATTTTTGTGGTGCCACATGCCCATAGTCGTAGCTACTTGGGAGGCTGAGGCAGAGGCTCCTTTGAGCCCAGGAGTTTGAGGTTGCAGTGAGCTACAATGACATCACTGCACTCTAGTCCAGGTGACAGAGTGAGACCTGTCACTGGTATTTAAAAAAATAAAATATTAAAAATAAAAATAAAATTTTAAAAAATAAAATAAAAAGTCCAGGCACAGTTGCTCATGCCTGTAATCCTAGCACTCTGAAGTCCGAGGTGGGAGGATCACTTCAGGTCAGGAGTTAGAGATCAGCCTGAGCAAGAGCAAGACCCCGTCTCTACTAAAAACAGAAAAAATTAGCTGGGCCTGGTGGTACACACCAGTAGTCCCAACTACTTTGGAGGCTGAGGCAGCAGGATCCCTTGAACCCAGGAGATCGAGGTTGTGGTGAGCTATGATCATGCCACAGCACTCTACCTGGGGCAACAGAGTAAGACTGTCTTGAAAACAAAAAACAAAACAAAAAAGAAACAAGAGTAGAAACTGGCTAAAGGGCATGTGAAAATTGTGTTATTTTGCAACTTTTCTGTAAATCTAAAATTACTTCAAAATAAAAATGTATCTAAAAAGTAATGGGAAGGGAGAAATGGATGGAGGTGTGGAGGGGACCAGATTGACCATGGACTGACGGCTGTTGAAACTGGATGACGGTATGGGGGTTAACTCTACTACTTTACCTACTTTTGAGTGACTTATAAATTCTCCATAATAAAAAACCACATAGGTTTAAAATATTGGTCTTTTCTATAGACTGTTAAGAGTCTACACAAACTTGCAGGAGCCAGTGATTTGAAACTGTGCCATCTCGGTAACATTCCTGCTGTCAGGGTAGTGGTGCTGAAACGGTAGGGCCACAGGGAAGAGCAGAAAACAGCAGAGTTAAATATTCTGCAGCTCTACAATCTTCTTCTTTTCTTTTGTTATTAGGCCACTTCACATTATTTCTTCTTCTTTTATATTTTTTTCACAGCATTTTAGATCTCTTTTATCGTCATGTGCCCATATGTGTATCACTTGGCATAAGGTCCCTGCTGTAAGATAACAAAACATCCGAAGAAGAGTGGCTTAAGCAAGATAGAAGTCTATTTCTCTGACATGAAATAAGTCTAGAGGTCAGCAGGCCAGGATTGTCATGGCAACTTCACATAGTATTTGATGACTCAGGCTCCTTCCTGTCCTCTACTCCTAGATTCCTAGTATGTCACCCTTGTCATCATGCTTACAAAATAGCTTCTAGAGCTCCAGCCATCACACCCATGTTCCAGGCAAGAAGAAGGGAAGTCAAGCCACTTCTCTTTAAGGAGATCTCCCAAAGGTTCCACATAATATTGCTCCTAACCTTCCACTGACCAAAGCATACCCATACAGCCACTCCTAGCTGCAAGGCAGTGTGTGGAAAATGGTTTTTTAATTGTACTCTGTCTGTCCTCTATAAAGCCAGGGTTCTGTGACTTAAGAAGGTGGGAAGAGTGGATGTTGGGTAAAAAATTAGCAGCCTCTGCCACAATCAATCATGAGAAAAATCTGAACATGCAGTGGCAGAGCAGTCCAACCATGACTTATGCCCAAATTAATTATCCGGCTAGTACAATCAGCAAAGATCTGGAAGTATCTGTCATCCCACATACGCTGCTGACTGGTTTATGTTGATTGGTTTGACTGAAAGTTAAAACTAGATAACTGTCTGTACATTCTCCCTTCACAGCGAGATACCATCTATCTGTCAGAAGTCGATATAGGTGCATTTGTGTCAGCATCCGGTATAGTACTAGGTATGCCTGCTGTGACTGTAATATCCTTTAAACCTAAAATGGAATCATTACGGATTTCTCCTGGCAGCCCTCTTGCGTCTCTGGGAGACCTTCTGGCCTGCTGGCCAGTCTCCAGAGAGATTCCTGTCCATCTGCCTGCGAGGAGACACATTCTGGGCTCCCTGCCCACATTCTGACCTGCTGCTCACGCGAGCAGAGAGCTCTGTCTATTTGGGTCAGCCCTTCTGAGCGATTATTCTGATGCCTCTAGGTAAGTGCACTTGACTGTCCCACACACACCAACTGTGCACACCACATGTTTCAGTGCCAGTTGCCCAATAAAAGCAGTAAGGTATGGTGGAAAGAGTATCTGAGACTGAGAATTAAGTCTGAGCTCTTCTTGGTCCTCATGGTGAGGTCTTAGGAAATTCTCTTAGGCTCTCTCAGTTTCTTAACATGACAAACAAGGATACGGCTATGTCCTCTACCTTCCTTGCAAGCTTATTGTGAAGCTCAGTTACAATGAGATTACATATCAAAGCGCTATACTTTACCAAAAAAGGTTATTGTTATTATTGATATAATGAAAACATGTCACTGAAAAAATGAAACGAAAATAGTGATAATGTAGCTCACGCCCATTTGACCAGGGCCAACAAAAAGAAATATAGTAGCCACTGCTAAATCTGCAAGATATAAAGGATTAGACAAAAAAATCAGTGAAATTGTATCTGCCCCAGAAATGATAGATTCTAAATGATTTGTTTCATGAAGTAAACTCATAATATTCTAACCACCATTTCCATTTATTATTAGCTATTCCTCCCATGTAACATAAGTCCAAAGAGTAAACCTATTGTTAAATACCCTGTTCTCCTCCAAGTGAAAGGGTAGAGGAAGTTTTATTACTTTTAACTAAGTCACCTTCAAAATACAGCTAGATTCTCATCTCAACAGCAAAGACCCAAAACCCTCTCATAGAATTTCCCTGCTTAATACCATAGACTAGGATCTACTTCCATTCGTAAACATAAGCCTCTGGGCACAAGTGTGTTGTAGGTCTCTGCATCCACATACATTCATTCTGCGGACGGGTGAATTCTGTAGGTGTGAATGTATGTGGAGATATAACTCTATCTATTGGAGTTTGCAGTTTTGTAGCAATATCAATAAGAAATTTTAAATATTTTAGTTTTTATCAAAATAAGGAGATTTATTTTATGCAGCATAAAAGTAGAATTGCTTTTACTTGCTACCACTTTAATATCAACATTTTTATCTAGAGTTACATCCAAAGCTGAACTTCTGGGATTTGACATAACAAATTGTTCCCCATATGGGAAACAAAATTACTTGAGCTCTACTGGCCAGTTAAGGGTTTCTGCTCTGATCTAACTTTAGAGGGTGACTTCTGTCAAGAGCCAAAGAACAATATAGTCCATAACTTGACTGCAGAAATCAAAGTCAATGAGCAGATTCACTGAGCATTTGTGAACTTTTCATGGGACCTAGAGCTACAGCAAAGAATCTCTTAGTTGTAATTTTTCCTGATAGGACTTAAAGTTTCTCACTCCTTTCCTAAATCCAAAACTTCCTTTGCTTAAAACACTCTCTGTCTCTGTCTCTCTCTCTCACACACACACACACACATATCCCAGAAGGAATCCATTCCAGATGTGCACCAGACCTTGCATGACAGTATCTGGTTTCGATGGTCACAAAGGGAAATTTTGCCAGGTGGTCACAATGGTATTTTGTTCCTCTCAAACTTGATGCCGTCAAACCACACTGTAAAATTCACCTGGTTTACATTTGTATGATTTTTCCCTAACAAAGGAAGGAAAACAAGATGAGAGAATTAGCAGAATGTTCACCAGATCACAAGGCTAGAATATGCGGTGTCTGAGACACAGGTACAGGTAAATTTGCCAATAAGAATGTTATCAGTGCTGTGTTCCAGCACTTATTCCAGACCATGTGAAGGGAAGTAGGAGACCAAGTCTTGAGAACTGAAAAGGCCTTATGAGTGATGAGGTTAATGAGGATGGAATGTGCTCCCCAGTACCCTGCACAAGGCATGGCTGCACATACCACGCTGGGCATAATGATCTGTGTGTGCGACTGACATCACCCACCACATTCCCCCCGCCCCCAGCAAGAAGCATGGCAAATCTGTCATTGTGAACACAGAGCCCAGAACACATTCAACACATGTTAACTCAGGGAATGAAGGAATCAACAGTGGAACAAGTTAAAGAGATGTAAGAGCCGTAGGGATTCAAAGTGCAGTCAAACATGAGCCCATTGTGTTTCTGGGAATTTATCAAGAGTTAAGATTTCTTATTCCACTAATAAGGCATCCCTTTATATTTCTAAGGACCAATTTGAATTTGTTTTGTTTTGTTTTTGTTTGCTTTAGTTTTTTTTTTTTTTTTTTTGCTCTCAGTGGTACTATATACAGAGAAACAACAGCTACCATGCTAGGAAATAGTCTTTATTCTGGAAGTCCATTGCTAAAAAGCAGGTGTTCTATTATTGCAGAAGAAGGGGAGAAGAGATATTAAGAAAGAGCAGAGAAATGAAGGTGTCACTGCAATGTTTTGGTGACAATATTTTCCTAAGGGGAAAGGCAGTACTGCTGGAAAACATGCGCTAAAACTCAAGTGAGGGCTGGAAGTTCATTTTTTTAATTAAATTAAGGCTTGTTCTGTACAGCATAGTTAAGTCAGACAAAGCTTCTGCTTTCTAGATTGTAAACAGTGCCAGGAGCCCTAGACTCACTTTCCCTGAGACCCAATTCTTCAGCACTCCCGTGTGAAACGCCATTTACTGGGGAACTTCAATAAATATCATCATGAGAAGGCCAGGGCCAAGTTTAGGGAACACTGATTACCATATCTCTCTCTTTAGATTTGCAATGTACATTTACATTGTAAGGAAAAACTGTTCAAGTTTATTCACTCAGGCTTTTCTCAAAATTTTTTGACAAGGAGCTCATTATTCACAAATTATCTTTCATAATTAGATTAGAAAACACCAGCCAGGGAGCTGTACATTGACTGATGTCTATTTTTTTTTTTTTTTTAAGAAGCTGGCCTCAAACTCCTGGCCTCAAGCTATCCTCCCACCTCAGCCTCCTGAGTACCTAGGCAGGCACCAACATGCCCAGATGATGTCTAACTTTTCTTTCAGCACTAACATTCTATATCACTTGGGTCAGCATTCTACATCACTTTTTAACAGTGATAGTTAAAGTTCAGGAACAGATTACTGCACCTAATGAACATGGACAGAAGAACTGAGGTCTAGAGAAAGAGTGTTCATGACAGACCACCCTGAAGATCAAGAAAGAGAAACAGCAGTTAGCATCACAGCCTAAAATTGAAATATTCTTGGAGGAAAAATAATTGAACTCAAATCTGAACAAGCCTCTCTGGATCTTACCACCAGTTGACAGGGATGACACAATGAAATCCAATCAACAAAATCTCAACTTAAGAGACTCTAGAGAATGAATAAGCTGCTGCCTTCAACATAAATTTTAAGAAAAATAAGAGAGGGAGGTGTTATCTGCAGATTAAAAGACACTGAAGAGGTACATCAGCCTTGCAATGTTTGGGTTTTACTTGTATACTGATTTGCACAAACTATGAAAAAAATATTTATGAGACAATTAGGAAATTTTGAATACTTTCTGAATATTTGATAATATTAAAGAATTTTTTTACTTGTGATAGTGTTGTAACTGTGTAAATCTTTGTACTTAAGAAATACATTCTAAAGTATTTATATATGAGATAAAATGCTGTCTAGGATTTGCTTCAAAGTAATCATGGGAAGAGGGATATCAGTGAAAAAAAGATTTGCTGTAACATCATAAGGTTGGTACATGAGAGCTTGTTACACTATTCTCAATTTTGTATTTTTTCCAAACTAAAAGTTTTTAAAAAGCAGTTAAAAGAGAAAGAAGAGGCAAAAATATTGTTACAAACCTGGTGAATAGGCTGGGTGTGGTGGCTCATGCCTATAATCCCAGCACTCTGGGAGGCTGAGGCAGGAGGATTGCTTGAGGCCAGGAGTTTAAGACTAGCCTGGAAAACGTAATGAGACCCTGTCTCTAAAACAAACCTGGCGAATACACTGTTTAAAGACTCATGAGAATAATGAATTTTGAGAAGTGGGCGCAGAAAACATCATGAATGCAACAGAGAGAGAAAACCAAGAAAAAAAAGAAAACTTTCAGTGGCATTTTGAAAGGGAAAAACAGATTGTGCATTTGAAAGGGAAAAACAAACTGCACATAGTTATACCCTCTCATCTGAGGAAGCTGATTATGGGAAAAGGTGGTCAGAGGCCAAGTGAAGGTGTGTCGAGATGGGTGAAGGTATGGACTGAGTTGTGCTCCCACTCTCCCCAACTCACGTGGTGAAGCCCTAACCCCCATGTGACTGCAGTGGAGCTAGGTCCGTTAAGGACATGACTAAGGTTAAATGAGGCCTTAAGGGTGGGGCCCTGATCCAGCAGAACAGGAAGATAAACCAGAGAGCTCTCCCTTGCCATGCACCCTGGGGAGGGGCCGGGTGAGGACACAGGGAGAAGTGGCCATCCACAAGCCAGGCAGAGAGCCCCCACCAGAGCTCAGCCATCTTGACACCCTGACCTTGTACTTGAAGCCTCCAGAACTGAGAGAAGATAAATTCCTGTTGTTTAAGCCACCTAGTCTCTGATATTTTGCTGTTGCAGCCTGAGATGACTAATACAGGTAGAACATGCACTTTTACCTCCTTAGCCTTTCTTGGTACTTTGTTTAGCATTTATCATGTGCTTTTTTCATTATGTTGGGATTAGACATGAAAAAATAAATGTCACTGAGTTGTACTGTTCTGTGTTCTTCTATGTGATGGTTGGTCAAGTGCAGCCGTAAGCGAGGACACAGGAGAGGCTCTGACACAGGAGAGGCTCTGGAAACCTCTGAGAAAACTCGAGGGAATGCCAGGGAGGGAGGGAGGACCTCTGAGCAGGCGCCTTTCCTGGGGGTCGGGCGGGGTGCATGAGAGGGACTTCACCGGTGCATTCGAATGTTACCAAGTCACAGCTGAGGGAGGGCAGCAAGGGGAACCAGTGACAGGAGCCTTATCACACCTGGGCACCTGGGCAGGCTGCTCATGGCTCAACAGCAGGCAGCAGGAAACAAGTACAAAGTTTTAGAGTTTCAGAACACAGGTATAAAGGCTCAGTAATAGTCCTCTCAAATTTTGTTTTCATGACTTGAACCAAGTCTGTGTTCACCTTTGACTTATTTAACCACTTTGGTGCGGTGCTCACGGCCGCGACACCTCGCCCACAGCCACACTCACAGTCCGTACGGTAGTCGAGGAGTCCGTTTTGCCCTTGTGTGATGAGCAAAGCTTGAAGCACTGAAAGCTTGTTTTACTTTACAGGCAGCTTTACTTGTAAGTCAGAATAGGTAATCTATACATATATGTTTTCATTATGTTATTTTTAAATGTTCGCAATTTTATTTTGATAAATGAAAAATTAGAAAAGTCATATCACGGCTGTCGGCTACAGTCGACAGGAACGGCTGTGCGCGTTCCTCTGCGGCTATTGACTATTGTCGCACTCGTACCGAAGTGGTTAAAGTAAGGAGAAAACACCAGTTTTCAGCTTTGATCATAATCTGAAAGCATAAACAATTTCAATCCAAATTTTCTCCCTTATTACTTTCAAAGGCACATGGACTCATTTACTTCAGCTATTAAAAATTTACTAGTCCAAGATCTGGTTTTTCTGAGTGAATTGATACTCTTACACTTTCCTCATTCTTACCGTGTCAGGGGTCCCCAAGACCACCCCCATGTCCGATGATTCATTAGGAGTCACAGGACTCAGCACGTAGTCACAGCTATGGTTTATTATAGCAAAAGGACAAAAAGCAAAATCAACAAATGAGAAAGGTGAATAGGGAGAGGCCCAGAGGAAACCAGGCACGAGTTCCAAGGATCCTCTCCCGATGGAGTCACACAGAACACGCTAAATTCTTCCATTATGAGCTGTGACAACACAGGTGAAATGCTATCTACCAAGGAAGCCCATTCGAGACTCAGAGCCCAAGGCCATTACTGGAAGCTGGACACGTAGGCACCCTCTGCCTAGCACCTACCAACTCCAGACTCCAAGAAAAAAAGCAGGCATTTAGCATGAATCACATTGAACAATTGAGGCATAATAAGCCACTTAGGGAACTGTGGAAACCGTCCTAAAATTTAAGATCCCAGATGCCAGCTTCGGGCCAACATTGCAAGCAGACCTTTCTAAGAGAGCGGTCTTACTTCTGTGTTAACTTCTTTCTGCAAACTCGCATGAAAATCTGCTGTCGTTCAGAAACATTCAGGGTCTTCACCCACTGCGACATCTTTGTAGCCTTTCATACTCTGATTATACCCTCTTTCTAGAAACCCCTTTCATGATTTTCATACCCTTCTGTACCATAAAACTATTTCTTTCCTTCTTTACCAGAAAAAGGGGATTATAAGGGCAGTTCCATGGTCAGGGACTGAGGGAGGTGGGTGACCCCAAGCTGTAACTTCTTTTTTCCCCATATGAATCTGAAATCAAATACAACCAAACGTCCCCCACATTGAAACCCTTCAGAAGACCAGCCTACCCAGTCTCCATTAGAAATCCATGTCCTCTCCTCACCCTGTCTCACCCCCAGCCCTGTGACATAATGTCCCCAGCGTGTGCCAATGTGGCATATGCCCCAGCTGGCTTCTTCAGAAGGTACGTGACACTCTTCTAAGCCTTGTGTTTCTCCCTTGGCCAGAGGAAGGTTACAGGGAGAGGCTTAACCACACGAAGCTCTGTCCATTCTGTCTCCCAAGTACCCCAATGTTTCCCACTTCCCATTCTCAGAGCCACCCTTGGAGCTGACACCTCGTCCCTCCTGCTTGGATTACTTCTGTAACCTCCTCCTCGGCCTCTCTCCCTTCCTCACTTCAATCCTGCTAATACCTAACATGTTAGTATCCTGAACCACAGCTGTATTATTTAAGTCACTACATGATTTAAAACTTCCAGTGTTGCCTGTTGCCTGTTTCCTAATGGACAGAATTTATGATCCTTGGCCTGGCATTAAGATCTTCCACCACTCAGCCGGTCTTGTTTCCTGGTCCCATCTTCCTCCATTTATTTCTGAGATGAACAAGGAAGCTTATTTGATAATGTTGCTTAAGGTGATTTAGTTAAAATACATCAAAGGGCCATTTTTTAACTGTACCTTTTCCCTAATAAAAAGTTTCTCTCCAGACTGCATTAAGTGAGAATAGGATCTTGTTTGTAATTATCAGCTAAAGCCAGGTTCTTCACCTTGCCAGCACATTGCACTCACCTGGGGACGCTAAAACACGCCGACGCCTGGGTCCTGCCCCTTGGCTTTCTGATTCAGTTGGCCTTGGATGTGGCCTGCGCATCGGGAATTTTAAAAGCTCCCCAGGGTACTGTAGTGCACAGCCAGGGCAGAGAAACACTGACACAGTCTACTTGTGCCTGTATTTTGTCCAAAACAGGCTATGGGACTACTACAAAACACACTTTGTGCATGTTTTTTAATTTTTCTATCCCTCATCTGAAATCAGTACCCTCCCTTCAATCTCCATATCTCATCATTGGCAACTAACCCTCCGCTGCCGCCTTCTCAAGAAGCCCTCCCTGACGTCTCCCCGGCAGCAGTCCTGGGCCTGCCAAACACAAACACTGGGCTCCTCGCCCCCCAGCGCGATCCACACGGCACTCTCAGCCCGTGTTGTTCTTGCGTTCCTGCTGGCCTTCTTCCTCCTGTCCAAGGACCCTTCTCACAGGTGGTTTTTAAAATTTTGTGTTTTGATGTTACATGAAAATTTGAAAAATCAAAACATGACATTTTATTTTTACAAGCGTTGTGTAAAGCTTTTAATGAGAGATTCACCCAGCAAGTTAAGTAGACATATTCTGATCTTCCCAAGTCATGATTTGCTCTGAGGGCAAACACTCACCCCTGATCATTTTAAGATCTGAATCAACTACTTGTGCACATTTGCTTTGCTTCTCACTGACAACTTGTCACTTTTCAGGCTTAGGCTATCAAATCTAAAGTCATGTATACAGGATTCCAAAACAAAAGAAAGCAAAAAGAGTCCCCTTTGCTGTACTGTCTCCTGCTATGTATTAGGCTGGGTTTGCATCCAAATTTGAGGTGAGAACAAGGAAATGAGAATTCATATGCATCATTGGTTGGCAATGGCTTGTTTTTCTTTCCTTGATTGCTTCAGGGCTGACAGCTCACCTGCATTTTGAAACAGACACCTGCTAATTCAACTTTCCACCCTTTAATCTCACCCTTTCACTCACGGCATTTTAATTACCCTGCAATTAATATACCCCTGGTTTTACCCATACAAGAGTGGGGTGGGATGAGGTTGAGTGGGAGGTTGTCCTGACAGCAATTCACCCCTCTTTGTGATAAACTGGAAAACTGAGAAAAAGCTATGTTTATTGCTTCTTAGAAATTCAAGGGACATCTTTCCAAATCCCAACTTCCCTCCAGGAGTGATTAGGGCACAGCCAGGGCTCTGGCAGTGTGGGATTAAATGGATGAGGTAATGCAGCAAGAACCTCAGCCTATAGACCAGGTCCTCACTGCCCCTGCAGAGGCCATGAATGTCCTCTTGCACTTCTTGATTCAACCCACCCTGCCTAGGGACCTGACAGTGTGCACATTTTTCTTTGATTTACTCAGTTTCCCTTTCCATATTCATGCTTTAAATTTTAATAGAGCTTTTCTATTTGAAAAGTTTCTTCGCATGTCTCCTGATCATAGTTTTCCTGATTCTTGGTCCCATTTTACAGACGAGGCCACAGACTCTGCCTCAGGATTCATGTCCAGTGTTCCTTCCACTATCCCATGCTACCTCTGCTCCTCAAACACAGGGGTAAAGAAAATGCTCAAGAGGTAGTGTTTGGGGTTGCATTGGGTCCCCCAAAAAGCTACGTCGAAGTCCTAACACCTCATACCAGAGAACGTGGCCTTATTTGGAAGAAGGGTCTTTCCAGATGTAATCAGATGTAAGTTAAGATGAGGTCATACAGGAGTAGGGGGAGCCCTAGTCCAACGTGACTGGTGTCCTTGTAAGAAAAGAAGAGACACGGAGACAGACACACAGAGAGGAGAACGGCATGTGATGGCAGAGGCAGAGACGAGAGCGAGGCATCCACAAGGCAAGGATGCCAGGGAGTGCCAGGGACCGCCAGGAGCTAGGAGAAAGAAATGGGGTAGATTCTCCCCTAGAGCCCTCAGAGAGATCATGGCCCTGCCGACACACTGAGGCTTCTAGACTCCAAAACTATGAGTGAATAAAATTCTACAGTGTTTATTCACATAGTCTGTGGCACTTTGTTGTGGCAGCCCTTGGAAACTGGCACAGGTGGCATCTGAATACAGATATCACAGATGCGGACCAATGGCAGGGACTAAGGCTGCAATCTCTTCAGATTCAGGTGGATACGGTCTGTTCTGATTTTTTTTAAACAGCATATCACCAATCTCTTAACTCTCTATAAATATGGTAAAGTTTCTTAAATTTCTTTTGGGTTCCTCAATATGGTAGAAGTTTCCATGCTAATTGTTCTTTTCCCGAAGAACAGAAGCACATGCCCAGTCTTTGTTCATCTACATTCCCCAGCCCTATACTGCCTGCTGGAACCTCCTTGCATCTAGCAGTATTTCCCAGATACTGCCCTACTACAGTGTTTCTCAAACTTCATTGAGTATTAGCACCCCTGGGAGCTTTGAAAAGCCCAGTGCCCAGGCCATGCCACCAGACCAATTCCATGAGAATCCATGGGCCTAGGCATGAATATTTTTAAAGGTTTTCCAGTGATTTTCCAGTTAAGTCCAATATCCCACAAATTCTTCTTTGGGCTTTATTTCATCAGGGAATACACTTAGGTAAATATCTCTTCCTGATTCCGACCATCTAGAGCAGCTTCCTCATCCAGCTCACACAGCCTGGTGGGCAAATGAAGTTTTATTGGAACACAGCCATGAGCATTGATTTACATGTTGCTTTTTGGTTAGAATGACAGAGTTAAGTATTACAACAGAGACCATATAGCCCACCAAGCCAAGAATATTTACTATCCATTCCTTTAAGAAGAAATTTTCAAAAGACTGAAACTTCTCTAATTCATCTTTTCTTCCCACAGTGGAGATCTGGCAAAGAGTTTTGCACTTAGTAGGGGCTCAGATGAATTAAACCGAAGTCAAGTAAACTGAAATGAACTGAATTAAATTGAAATCTTCTTCAACATATTATCTGAAAAGAATCCAAAGTGTTATGCCTCTCAGGAGTATTTGCATTTTAATAAGAAACTCATAAAGCACCCAAAACCTTTATTTGGAGACAGAAAGGAATACCTACTTGCTGAAATTGCAAGCGCCTGTAATTATGAATGTGCAGTTCTGTTTTATTGGATTGAGAAATCTCTCCCAGAACTCCTCAAATTGCACCAGGGAATCTGCCACCCAGCTTACCTGAGTGCAAAATCTACCCTACTGAAACATGCTGGCTGGAAGACCTAATAGTCCTTACTGTTAAAAAAAAAATCTCCAGTTTTTATTTGTTTTATTTGTACTTCTTTTTATTAGGCCAACAAACTGTCCCCTGTGGAAAACTCTAGTTTTCTTAAAAGATGCCACTACTTCCCATTTTCTAATTTCTAGAATTTTCTTCCCATGGGGGCCTTTCTTTTTTTTATTGTTAACAGGTATATCAGCATAAGTATGTTGGCAAATTTATTTATTTAATTTTGCTCTAGTCTGTGAGTGATGGAAAATTGCTCTGATTAAATTCCCTTAATGCCAAATCAACTTAACTTGGAGATTTGTCAGCCAACCACACTGATGCAAAGATCTCTGAGATCCTCATAAAGAGAAGTCCTTAAATTGAAATTAATTGACACGAGTGCTCATCAAGAACAAGTGTCTTTTGCATCTTCCCACGGGAAGGGCTTTGGGAGGGTGGCTCCCAAAGGAGCCGGGAGAGAGGACTGCGACAAAGGAGTCAAACAGGGAAAGGTTTGGGTCCGACTCATCATGTACTACCACTGCTCACAAACAAGTTACTGAACCTCTCTCAGTATTAGTTTCCTCAAGTGTAAATGGGAGATAATAAACGGATTGTGGGAATAATGACATGTAAAGAACTTAGCATTCCAGCACACGGTAAGTATTAAATAAATGCCGTGTTGCTGTTATGGGAGCTTGCATCTTTGGAACAGATGACTCCAGAGAATTCTAACCCATGTTTTCCGAAAATGAAAACTCATGTTATGCCATCCCATAATTGCTGCATCAGATTTGTGTGTGTGTTTAATTTATAAACACAATATTCTTGCAGCTACCAAGCAAAATATAACAGTATTTTATGACATTAACACAATAGCCAAATCTTGTCTTAACATTCTTCCTCCCTAGAAAATCACTCTATCCACTGAATTGCCTACACGGCTCCTTCTTCCCACATAACAAACATGAAATCTTTTGCTTGCTTTCAAGAACCATAAAAACCCTACTGAGCCTACTAAGACCTACCATAGGTAAGTGTTCTCTTATTCTGACTTCTCTCTCTACACCACAAACATGCATGCTAATCCTCTCCTCCACAGTCTCAGTCACGAACCTCTGGCTTTACCCTTCTTCCCTCTGTCTTCCCAACTCACACCCAGGCCTTAAGAGTAGGCTTTGGTGCGGCATCCTCCCCAACAGGGCCTCCATCAGGCCTCTTGAATTTCTTTTATTTCTAAATTTGATGCCGATTATAGTCTCTGTCACACAATTTAACATTTTACTAAACCCCTCCTTTCACTCTTTATTAATGAAAGTGTCCTACCTGTGGCTGTTGAGCCCAACTATATAATTCTTGGAGTAGGAAACATCTCTTAAGATTTTCTGTAGATCTTGTTTCTAGACTGTACCATGTGGTGTGAGGGACATCAAATTTGGCATTAGACACATCAAAGTTCAAGTTCCACACTTTGTGACCTTGGTGTGTTTCTAAACTCTCTAATCCAAAATTTATTCATTTACAATGTAGATGTTCTTATAAAGATTAAACGAAATAATACCTAGTGTCTGGCACACAGAAACCATGGAGTAAATGCTAGCTATTGTTGTGTAGTTGATTGAGTAGATGGTACCCTTGAAGTCCAGTGCTTCGTTGCCTATGTCTCACACAATGTGTCTTAGCTTGGTGTTCCCAGAAAGCAGAGTCTGAGGCAAATCTCAGGCGCTGCCATTTTATCAGAGAGTACAATGCAAAGAAGCAGAAGTGAGGGAAGGGGGAATGTGGCAGTGAAGGAGGGAAGAGCCCAAAAAGAGGATGCTTTATAGAGCTGGCCTCCTCCGTGTATGGAGTGCCACTGATCACTCGTTCTTACAGTGGAGTGTTCAGAGAGGCATACGAGCTACTGCATCTCAGAGCAGTGTGGCTGGGGAGGAAGGGAAAAAACTATGTCCACTGACCCCCATGTTCCACTGAGGAAGGGCTCTGCCCACAGGCGCTAACTTCCCCGTGCTGCCGGTTTGTGCTTCTGGTGGGTTCAGAGCAGGTCCCCCATATCTCAAGTCTCAGCTTGGGTGGAAGACAAGAAGAGCTAGAGATGGGATGGGGCCCAAATTGGGTTGCAGCCAGGAGCCCAGGAGGAGGTGACCATGGAGGCCAGCAGGGGCAAAACAGGGAGCCGAAAGCTTTAAAAAATTGAGGCCAAGAAGCTGAACAAACTGTGAGATAACTAAACTATCTTATAATTTATTTCTCCTCTTTAGATTTTTTTTGGGTCTTTTCAAAAGGTTTTATATGTCCCTATTATTTTATATATCCCCTTCCTTATGAATGGAGATGAAAATGTATATTGTCTTTTTTTTTAAAGTTTTTATTATAATAGTAATAAATGCTTAGCATAGATAAATTAGAAACTAGGGATAAGCAGATAAGAAAAATATTTCAAGAATCTTTTCATTATGGTACACATTATACGTAGCTGGGTTTTTTTTCAAAACTCACTATACCTTGGATATCTCTTCTTGTTAATAAACAATGTCTAGAATCTCATTTCTAATGGCTTTATAATATTTCACTTTATGTTTGAACCATAATTTGTTTCACCAATCCCTTATTATTGGACATGTCTATTATTTAAATTTTTGTAACTGTTAACAACACCAAAATAAACAGGTAAATATGCCTAATGATCAGTTCCTAGGAAGGAAATCGCTGGCTTAAAGGTGTGTACCCTTTTAATGCTTTAGGTATGTATTATCAACTTCTCCTCCAGAAAAGCTGCACCCATGTAAACTTCTCCAGCTCTGTTGAAGATTAAGACATGCGTTTCCATATAGACGCATTTCCATAAGAGCTGCTGCTTTTACAGAATGGTTCTGACTTCCACTGGGGTCATGCTGAGCGTGTTAAGATCCACCAAGCCTGATTCCAATGAATTAGCACTATCTTACCTTCAAATTGGGTTGTGAGAGCTCTTCTCAAAGTCCTGGAGCTACCCTTCTTTTTACTTTCATCTCTACCTGAGAAATTCATCAACCGTGTCATCACACTATCATGGAATAATATTCCTCTTGGCTTGGAGACTTTGGAAGTCAACACTAGTTGGAACAAATGACTTTATTCTAGGCTTTGTTGGGCCATTTGTGTTCTGGTGAGAGTAATTCCCACATCTGCAATCCTGAGGAACCTGTTTGCCAACCTTACAGCGCTAAACCACATAATTTTCTACCTTGCGTCATCCTTTCATCTCTGGGAAACACATTTGCCTGCCCAGCTAGGCTCTTGGTGTGCATAAAACAATAATAAGCATTTACACTGGGCTTTTAATCTTCAAAGTATTTGTGAACATTAACTAATTAATTTTCACAACACTCTTGTAAAATTAGTAAGTGCTACTCCTCCCCTGAAATGAAAACAGCATAAACCATTGAAACATTTGACACATGACAAAAAGCCCAGAACCCAATAGTCTGGGAAGAGAAGATCGTTGATTCCCAGCTCAGTCCTGAGTGGAAGGGAGATGGGCAGGCCAGCAGTTTCTCCAGAGTCACAAAGGGACTCAGCAGAGGGGAAGCAGTTAGATTTTACTTTACTATTGCCCATGGCTATACGTAAGTCAAAAAACAGTCAGACCACAACAATTCGGCCAAATCTCTGTACAAGAGTTAAGGATTCCTGACAAATCCAAAGTCACCTACATACCAACCAAATCATGTAAAGAAAGGTATAAAGAAAGAGTCATAAATATTCAAATGAATGACATAAAATAAGAAAATGTATCTCAGAAAACAGGGCATTGAATTTAAAGGTTAGGTATTAATGAAGAAATTCAAAATACAAATGCAAATGACAAGTGACTAGGCAACAAATTATCAGAGGACTATGCCATGAATTCTGACTTTGGTGTGTATCTGTACCAGCTATAGCAAGTAATGTTGACAATTAGGAACCTAAATGTTCTAGAGAGTAGGTAAACGCACGGCTTTTATCACTCTTGGGGAAAAAATTAACTTGTTTTATATATCCTGAATCTAGAAATTACTTTTGACTTTGGGATTTGAATAGATAATAAAATAAATAATTCTAATGGTTCTGACTTTTAA
This sequence comes from Mirza zaza, assembly GCA_008750895.1. Classification (NCBI taxonomy): domain Eukaryota; kingdom Metazoa; phylum Chordata; class Mammalia; order Primates; family Cheirogaleidae; genus Mirza; species Mirza zaza. The sequence goes on along the minus strand of VSMD01117496.1, from coordinate 68,925 downwards.
TTCTAACTTTTAAGAATTCTAAAAGTTTCCAAATTTTCCATCATTGGCTAAATCAAGAACCTCATTGTAATCCAGACCCTAGTCTAAGAAGACACATGTCACTTGCTGCCATTTTTCTACTTTATGTGGAAAACACAATGGCATTGTGGCAAAATTGTGCTAGACTCCTGGAAATCAGAATAATAATGATAGCAAAAATAATATGATCTATTATGTATGAAAATATTATTTATAATAATATTGCCTATTAGTGCCAGATACTGAATGCAGAGGGGTAAATAGCAGAGCCTCCCTAATATAGTGTAAAAGAGTGTGGACTTTAGCAAAAAAGCCCTAACTTTAAACTGCAATACTTACTTGCCACATGTTAGCTGTGTGTCGTTGAGCAAGTTACATACATTCTCTGACCCCCAAGGCCCTCATCTGTATAAACGAGGATAATGACACAGTATTGCTCAGGACTCTTGATGGCAAATGACCTTTCCTTGATTCCATGTTCCCTTCTATCAACTGCCCAGTTTCTCTGCTCTCTGAAAGAATTGTCCATTCTCTCTATATCCTGATTTCTCCATCTCTCTTCAGCCCACCACAAGTAAGCTCCACTTACATCACCACTGTCTACATCACCACTGAAATTTCTCTACATCACCACTGAAATTTCTCTTTTCAAGATCAATTTAGAAAACCAATATTCAATTCTCAGTCCTCACCTTACTAGACTCTCAGCAGCTCATCCTCAGTGGACATGGCTAAGCACATACTTTCCTTCTGAAATACTTTCTTCTCTCGACTCCCTTAATATCATAATTGCGTTCTATCACCTCAGTAGTGATTACTTTTCTGTCCCTTCTTCTGACTCCTCTTTTCCTGTCTGACTTGTAAATGTTGGTGTATCCACAGGTTCTGTCCTTGTCCCTATTCTGTGTCTACCCCTCCCCCCTGGGAGATCTCATCATATCTCCTGGCTTCCAATAGAGGATATATTCCTATCTCCAGCCCAGATCACCTTCCTAAGCCCCATATTGGCAACTCCAACAGTCTACTCAGCATCTGCTTTTTTAAAGGTAAGAAAACATTCACACTTAGCACTCCTAGTGTCACAGTTATGACATCTATCCACTCATCCCATCCTCTGTCCAGTCAGCCTTTTCTTCCCCCTATCCCCACCATCTCTTTCAGTGGCGCCATTATTCATCCAGTTGCTTATGCTGAAAATTTAGGAGCCATTCCCGATTCTTCCTCTTTCACTCTTCATCTCTCCCCCCTCCACTCACATATCCAATCCACCAGGAGGTCCTGCTTGCTCTACCTGAGAATACATCCTGACTCCAACCACTTTCCCTGTCTTTACCATTACCACCCTAGTTCAAGCCGGCAGCATCTCTCACTTGGATAATAAAGTTTTACCTGGTTTCCCTGTCATTTTTCCTCTTAACCCATTATAGTTCATTTTTCCTATAAAAGTCAAAGTATTGTTTTGGAACATAACTCAAATAATTTATGCTTGTACTATAAAGATACTAACGGTTTCCCCATGCCATTATAATGAAATCCAAGCTCCTTAGCAAGTTCTAAGAGGTCCTTCATGAACCCATCATGTCTAGTCCACCAACCTGTTCACTGCGACTTTCTTTGTGGGCACAGTGAATATAATAAGCACGTTTGGATTTCAAAAACTTTGTGTTTTCTCCTGCTAAGAAACTCATGCCCCGGATTTTCACAACTGGCTCCCTGATAATCCAGATCTCATCTCAAATGTCAATTCCTTAGAGAGACTTTCTTTGACATTCTAAATAAAATTGTCTCTACACACTTCCATGCACACACATATTTTCTTCTCCATTAACCTTTCTAAATTTTTTCAAAGCACTTATTACTATCTGAAAATATATTAATCATTTATTTATGATTTGCCTTCCCCATTAGAAGATTCCATAAAACCAAGACTTTATATCTTTGTATCTCCTCTATATCCTCCACACCTAATAGAGTTTCTATTTTACTTACAGGCACGCATTAAATTTTGTTTATACTATAAATGAAAGTTCAACTCAAAAAGACTCAAGGAAATGGATAAAATAAATGTAACCTAAGGATTGAGGAAGAGATTTAATTAAAGGTATGGCTGGAACCAGGTTCCCATGATGGAAACATTAATGTATGTTTCTCAGTTTCTCAGCTCAGTTTTTCTATTAGTTTCATTCTCAGGGATATTGAGCAGGAAAAACATAACCAGTAGAATCTCCTGAGCAACACGATCCTTACAGTTCTCAATCTCAGAGAAAGGACCATTCTATGGGAAGAGAGAGATCATTTTGCCCATTTTTTATCCCAAAACCTAAAACAGTAGCTAGAACATAGTTGATACTTATTAATAATTATGGAATTAATTACTAAAATCAAACTCTTTTCTCCCAGCATCCACATATCAACTCCTTCAAAAGATGTTATGGTCCGATTCAAGGAGAAAGGGTAACACTGAGAAATCACCTGGACCACGTGTCCACGCCAGTGCACAGGGTTCCATCACAATCACAAATGATGGATGCTGAGTGGCTCCCAGTGATAAAATGTGATAAGCAGACAAAAGATTCTACCACAAATACTTAACTCATTAGGTTGATTTAAAGATTGAGTTAATATTTATGAAAAAGCCTAATCCAATACAGAAAAAATATATTTCAGCAAATATTACTTTCTTTCACTACTTTGAATGTTTTAACCTACACAGGGTATAATAGTGGCTCTTGTATTAATTGGGTCCACCTACTTGCAAAACTTAAGACTCCTTGAGAAGGAGGACATGTTTATAAATTGCTATGCCTGAAAAGCCAGTCTTGTACAAACATTCTTTTGGACCTGGAAACATGCCAGTTGAGTTTCTGATAGCTATTAATATTATTCTATTCGCTCAAAGGATCTAAGCCTCGGGTGCCAGAAAATAACTTTTTACAGGATTCTGCATCCATCTACTTTTCTATCCCATACAGGTTGCCCACATCCACTATTGCCTTTGTCCCAGTTCTCTCTTACCGTAGGCAGGCGATAGGCAGGACTTCGAATGGATAAATGGCTACAGGTTGGCCCTTTGGTTGTGAAGTGAGTTTTATGATGTGCACTTTTTGAGAGAGTGTGGGCAGCACAGAAAAAGGAGTATTTCTGCTTTCACTTGGATTTGATTTCACTCATAAAGAATGTGCTAATTTGCTCACCTTCATTGTCCTGCATTCTATATATTTCTCTAGTCAGTTCATCCTTCCACTTTACCAGAGAATATTTTTCATGTTATACTCTCTCCTCAAATTGGAAACAATTTCTCCCCACTTCTCAATTTTGATTTGAAGGAATGCTCTTGCTTTTCTAAAGAAATAGAAGTTACCAAAAGAGAGAATTCACATGTTTCCACCACTAAATATATTCCTCTTCTTGCATATAATCTGCTATTTCTGTAGATGAACTATCTGGACTCCTATTAAGCATCATGCCTGCCAGTTATGCACTGGATTTACTTCTAATCTAGTCAAGAACATTGGTTTAGCTAGCATTTTTTCTCTTTCCCACATCTTCCATTTTCCCTATGAGAGAGCCAATACCATTAGCATGCAAGCGCGCTTGCACAATCTCTCTCGTACTTGCACTATTGCCTCATGTCACCATTCCACTGCACAGGAACCTGCTTGTGAAATTGCTGTCTCTACCTCCTTTCTCACCTCCCTTTTGAACCCAATCTCTACCACTCCATCAAAACAGCTGTTTCCAAGGTCACCACTCACCTCCACGTTGCTAGATCCTATTATCAAATCTCAAGTTCCATCTTACTGCAGTGGAAACAATTAATATACAATATTTTTATCTCCCTCCTCCTTATTGAAATACCTTCTTCACTTGGGGGACATCACTTTCTTTGTTTTCCTTCCTAGGTCATTGGGCTCTTTGATCCATTTTCTTCGTTTGTTCTTCATCCTATTGCCAACCTCTAAATATTCGAATGATTTGGGGCTCCATCCTCAGACTTCTCGGACCTATCTACACTCACCACATTAGGAATGACATCTGGTAAAATTACTAAACATGCGTCTCCAGACTCTAGTTTTCCTTTGAATTCCCAGCTCATACACCAAATTTATACCCAATGTCTCCATTAGGGTTTTAATAGGCTTCTCAAACTTACCATGTTTGTTAGAACTCTCCCAAACTAAATTCTTGACCCTCAGAAACCCCATACACGCTCCTTCCCCTCTCAGTTAGTGGCAACTTCATTCTTCAGTCTATCAGGAAACTCTGTCAGCTCTACCTTAAAATATCCAGAAAACGACCACTTCACTCCACTCTACTGCAGCTGCTACATCTAGTCCAAATCTCCGTTACTTTGCATGAATTATTTGAGTAGCCCCATTACCTGCCACAATTAATTCTTGCACATAGAAGCCAAAGAGCATTCTTAGAAATATGAGTCAGGTCATACCTCTGCTCAAAACTGTCCAGTGGTGCTCCCATTACTTGAAGAATAGGCTCCAAACTTCTTACCAGGACCTGACAGGCCCTGCAGGATCTAGCTCCTGACTATCTTCCTGACATCATTTGCTGTCCCTCTGCCCCTTGCTCACCAACCCCAGTCACACCAGGCTTCTACTCTTCATTGGACATGCCAAGGTTATTCCTACCTCAGGGTCATTGTATATATTCTTTGTTCCATCTAGAACACTCTGCCCTACAAGTTTCATCCCTGTATGCTACCTAAAACAATTCATTTTTCCCCATATAGAACTCATTTATCTTTTTAGCATTTAACACTACAGGATATATGTGTATTAGTCAGTGCCCGGGCAGTAGACAGAAACCACACCAGGCATTTAATCAGGGAAAACTGAATATTAATATAAGGAATCATTAACTAATGGGAGGTAGTACTGGAAAATGTAGAAGAGGACTTAAGAGGTCTCGATGCAGCGTGTGCCTGAGGGCAGCTACCAGCGCTATGCTGAAGAAGAATGTACAATAAAGAGGATCAGGACTAAGAGAGTTCACCTCCCACAAGGCTGAGATTCAGACCTTTCCGGACAGGGGGTGGCTACCACAGGAGCATGCAGTGTGGGTGTGGCAAACAAACTTGCCAAAAGGTTCAGACGAGCACTGGTCTTTAAAAGCAGTTTGTAGTCACCAGAGGGTGTGGACAGTAGGAGCTGGTCTCTAAAATTGGCCCGTCACGGCCACCGGGCATGGGCAGACCAGTCTGCTGCTGCTGGAGGGTGTGGGCAGGCCAGACCTGACGGGCAGTGCCCTGGTGGGGACAGGGTGGCCTTGGAGTACAGCTGGAGCTCATCTGTGTGGGCCGCCGAGCTTCCTCGCTGAGCATTAAAATGGAGAATAGAACCTTGAAAGGAAGTGTCTTCCTGCCGTGAGAGGGGAAATGTTCACAGGGTCCAGCTCCAGTATGCAAAGCAGGACAAAGAAGCAAGGACTTGGAGAAACAATAAATTGATTACTGGAACAACACATTACCTATTTATCTCTTCGTTTTCTGTTTTCACCCCGCTAGAACATAAGCTCTATGAGAGCAGGGACTTTTATCTTGTTCACCTCAGTGTCCTAGCATCTATTACAGCTCCCAGGATATAGCAGATATTCAATAAATACTAAACATGCACCAATTAAAGGAAAATTTGAATATGTAGCCTGAATCTCTTCAGAAGCCATTTGTTCCTGGCAACCATTTCTTCATTTGTTTTTTTTAGCAATCATTTCCCAATTTCTGCCAATAAAATCACCCTCTTCTGACTCTCAGGCTATGTGGGTGCATCACATGCTTCAATGCTAAGCATGAATCCTAAGGCAATTAACCATTGTATTCTGTCCATTAGCCAATGAGAATCAGGCCCAGATGTTTTCCAGAAATTGCTCATGAAAAGGAGCCCTGCATCTTGAGTTTTTCATGGTTGAAAAAGTACGCCTGGCAGAAACCTCAGCCATCATGAGAGGGCTTGTCTGAGGTAAGAGCTGCCACAGATAAAAGCCAGGTAGGGAGGTGGATAAATACTAACTAGATCCAGGTGACATCATTTGAATCCCTTGAACCAGTCAGGCATAGACTTTTCAGTTATGGTAGTCAATAAATTCATATTTTGCCGGGCCAATTTGGTTGGTTTTTCTGTCCCTTACAGCTGAACAAGTTCTGTCATACTTTCTAATAAAACTTCAGGCTCCTTAGGGAGAATGTCCTTGCCTTATACTTTATTCTGCCTCATCAAGCTCCTGACCTCTCCACGGAAGATACTCAATATGCCCATAAATTATCTTATACCAGTGTCTGACAGACTTCCAGAAACTGACCTTCCATTTGGCCCCTTGGTCTTGACTCCAGAATAATTTATTTGAGATATACTCATCTATGGACAAAGAAAATAAGATATTCAAATTTATTTCTATATTCTTCATACATGGACAAACAGAGATGAAGAAACAGCTTTGAAACTGACAGCAAACCTTAACATAGCAAAAACAACTAAGTAGCTGCATAAATTCCTATTGTAATCTAAAATCCAAAAAGAGTGGAAGTTCCGGAGTGGAACCACATCAGTGCAATGGGTAGAAGGACAATGAGATTAAGAGACAATTGCCTTCTGTCTGGTAGTGTAGTGGATATTGTGGTGTCCCACCTGGAGCCCCTCTTCAGAGCCAGCCATAAATCCCATAAATCCCTCAGCTGCTGGGAATATCATTTACTGATGGCCCACAGCTGAGACCCTTGCTGGAAATTGTGTTTCACCACAGGGAACTGCTTCACTCAAGGCTACACCTCCTCTCAGGGAACAATGACTAGCTGATACAGAATTATAAAGGCCATCAGTCTCCTTGCCTCAATTGGGACAATTCCAAAGAGCTATCCCAATTCCAGGGCTCCTTTCAGGAAGCCTGAGACCTCAGTTGCAACTACTTTCTCTATGTGCAATGCTTCTTTACTCTATTATAGGTGCACTTCATAAAAGAACCCAATAAACCTACTACAGAGTTCTCCATTCAGAGTCTATTGCCAGGAAGCTGATCTAAGACAGGTAAAAGTGAAAGGATATAAAGACAAGATGAATAACATGAGCCTTTTCATATTTAAAAAAATGAACAGTGAGGCTGCAACTGAGAGAGATTATCACAAATTATTATAATGGCACAAAGTTCTCACTCGGAATGCAATTGGCTGGACACCCCCTAAACTCTTGAATCTTACAATAAGTAGAAGAGGGAATTGAAATATTAATATTTAAAAACTTAGTATTTTAAAGCTGGATCCTCTACCATCATTACTCCTTAGACCAAAATGCATTGGAAGTGAATTAAAGATTTAAACAACAAACCTTCAACGATAGATGGATAGACAGACAGATAGATAGATAGGTGGATAGATAGTTGGAAATATTCCTATATAATACAACCATTCATCACAGTGGCTCTGCTTCTCTGATATATTACTGGATTGATTTGAACTACATTGAAATGCTAAGCATGAGGGCTTAAGACTTGAAAACTTTGAAAAATTAATGATTTAATAATGAGTGAAAAAACATCAGAGGTAGAGCCTACATTTGTCTAAATATCCCTAAATGAGAAAGATGAAAATAGCAACTCCCGTGGAAATTTTACAGAAGATATTAGAAGGAAGGAAAAGAAACACTTTCATAACAACCTAGGATTGTACTCTCACGTTAGTTGACTCTTGACTGGTTCTTCCTAATTTCTGTGTTCCAGACATTGAATGAGAAGGGAAACAACTTGGTTGAAAAAAGATGGCTTTTGTCGAAAGCATCCAGGATGCCAGATTTTTTAAGACTTTATTTTTTTTCTAGAAGTTTTAGGTTCACAGAAAATTGAGAGAAAGGTACAGAGATTTCCCATATTCCCATTTCCATATTCCCTTTACCCCCATACATGCAGAGCCTCCCCCATTACCAATATCCGCTAGAAGGCACATTTGTTACAATTGATGGACCTATATTGACACATCACCAGCACCCAAAGTAAATAGTTTACATCAGGGTCCACTCTTAATGTCGTACATTCTATGTGTTTGGACAAATGTGTAACAAATGTATAATGACATATACCTATCATTATAGTATCATACAGAGTATTTACACTGCCTAAAGATTCCCTGACCCCATCCATTTATCCCTTCCCACCCCTAATCTCTGGCAACCACTGATCTTTTTACTGTTTCCATAATTTTGCCTTTTCCAGAATCATACCATATTTAGCCTTTCAGGCTGGCTTCTTTCACTTAGTAATGTGTATGTAAGGTTTCTCCATGTCTTTTCATGGCTTAATAGCTCATTTCTTTTGAGTGCTGAATAACATTCCGTTGTCTGGAAGTAACAGTTTATCCATTCACCTGCTGAAGGACACCTTGGTTGCCTCCAAGTTTTGACAGTCATGAAGAAAGCTGCTATATCCATCCACATGCAGATTTTTATGTGGACATAAAGTTTTCAACTCCTTTGGGTAAATACAAAGGAGTGGGATTGCTAAATCATGTGGCTCTACATACACATATTTATTTTTGTGAGAAACTGCCAAACTGTCTTCCAAAGTGACTCTACCATTTTGCATTCCCACCAGCAATAAATCAGAGTTCCTGTTGCCCCACATTCTTGTCAGTATTAGGCTTTGTCAGTGTTTTGGCTTTTGGATATTCTAATAGGTATGTGCTAGTATCTATCTCATTGCTGTTTTCATTTGCATGTCCCTGATGACATATGACGCAGGATGTCTTTTCATATGCTTATTTTTCATCCACATGTCTTCTTTATTTAGGGGTCTAATAAGATCTTTGGCCCATTTTTTAATTGGGTTGTTTGACTTTTTTTATGGTTGATTTTTGAAAGTTCTTCATATATTTTAGATAACAGTCCTTTATCAGATGTGTCTTTTGCAAGTATTTTCTCCTAGTCTGTGACATATGTTTTCATTTTCTTAACATTGACTTTTACAGAGCAGAAATTTTAAATTTTAATGAAGTCCAGCTTATCAATTATTTCTTTCACATATCACGTGTTTGTGATACATGGTGTTGTATTTTAAAAGTCATTGTTATACCCAGGGTCATTTAGATTTTCTCCTATGTTCTCTTCTGGGATTTTTATAATTTTGCATTTTCCATTTAGGACTCTGATTCATTTTGAGTTAATTTTTGTGAATGGTATAAGATCTACATCTAGATTCTTTTTATTTTTTTCTGTATGTGAATGTCCAGTTGTTCCAACACCATTTTTTGAAAAGACTATCTTTGCTCCATTGTAATGCCTTTGGTCTTTGTCAAAGATCAGTTGACCATATTTATGCAGGTGGATGCCAGATTTTTCTCTAAATTTTACTTTCTTTTTTTTAGGTTATGTATTGCTTTAAAAATAAATATATTTCATTCCCATTTCACCAGAGTAGTTGAGGTTATAGTTAAAAAGAGAAAAAGAATTTGCATCTTTACACAGTGGATAGCATAGTGAAAATATTTCCATCAAAATTTCTTCTGATTCAATTTCTTCATAACATCTGTTTCCATTGAACAAAAATAATATGCTGTCATGTATCTGGGACATACACTTTCTATTTTCATATTAACATCACAAAAACTGTCATTGTTAACTTGATATAACTGCCACCAACACCACCTTCAGCACACGGAAGCACACACTGCATACTCACAAATTCATATTACTCTATACTTGCAATGTTCTGCACAAATCAGCAATTTTCCTAGCTCATTTCACCAGTTTTTAATCTTAAAATCTTGATGCACAGTGATATTTTTACTCAGACTATATGTCTATCTCATGGAAAGCAACATCTTCATTCTTTTCTATATTTACCAAATTTTCTACTATGAGTAAGTATGTAAAAAAACAAAAACAATGGACATATTTTTAAAAATGAAAACAATATAAATTTCTCATTTTAGATTGAGGGGAAGTGATAATAAAAGAGAAACTTTCTACTTTTAACAAAGTAGAAAAAAATGTTCAAAACTGAAACACCTTTTACAATATGTTCCCTGAGTAGGTACATCCTGCTGTTAGCACTCCTTCCTGCTACTTCTTTTCAACTTCTACACATCCATTTTGTACTTATGATTTATGTGTTTATATACTTTTTAATCGTTATGTTATTTTTACATAATACACATGCACATATATGATACATATATACACACACATTTGTGTGTATCTTTCTAGCTCTATCTTCAATTCCTTAGGTATGGTTAGAGAGAAAATATTTATTCACTCTCTCTTCTAATCATCTCCAAGATTCTCCACATGCACTTTAAACTTCAATCCTAAATGTCTTCTCTTCTTCTCCACCTGTATTCCCCATCTCTCAGTTAACTTTTCAACACTAGACAGGCAAACCAGAAACCTACAAGTCATCCTACTCTCTTGCTTTCCATATGCACTCTGTTGCCAAATCTTGCAAATGTTGCCCTCTAAATTTCTTTTGAACCCAGTCCCTCTTCTTCATCCCCTTTGAAACACTTTAATTCTAGTCCTACCAATATTGGGCTGACTCTTTCCATGGACTTCGTAATCTGATTGTTGGAGAATCCAATTCATTAGAGTTTAAACCTGAAACGGTTTTATTTCTTCTGATAACTACCCCCAACTGAGCTATATTTAAGATCCCCTTTTTATACCTAGTTCCTATAACTTTCTTGACTTTTCATTGCAAAAATAATGTCATTTTCTACGTAAGGTTCAATTCTGGTCATTCTTAAAAAATGCTAATCTCCACCTCCATGCAGAGTTCATCACCCACCCACCTTCACTGTTGCACAGAATCTGTGATTCCAGAAGCTTGGAGAAGGGGTGGAAGATGTGGAGGCATCTTCTCTTTACTCACATCATTCCTTTCAGTCACAAGCGTTTCTAGTGTGCTAGGGCCAGAAGGAGGAAAAGGGAAAGACACAAATATCTCCTTTTTAAGCTGGGAAAGAGTGCAGTCCTCTCTTTGGTTGGTGGCAACTGCTGGTATCTACAGGTTCAAGGAGAATGGATGGGGAGCTCAACACTGAACAGTAGTGGTCCTTTGTAAGATTCAGCCAGCACCTCCAGTGGACCCCAAGCAGATGCTGCACTTACTACATCCCTCCAATGTGTCCACATCTTTTCTCCCTGCGTGTCAGTAAGCCCATCAAGATGGTAGCCTCTGTCTCACCTTCACAGTGCAGTCTACTCAAGGACCTGCTGGCGTGTGCAAGACCTGTCACTTTTACCTCAGAAACCGGGAACCTGCTATTCCCATTCTAAGCCCCTGTCCTCCTCAGGGTCCTCCTCCACACTGTCTCTTTAATTCTCTTTTCCCTCAATGAAGTGGCATGGGATTGAGTCAGCAAGTTCAATGGCCAAGAAGACATTTAAAGGGGGGAAAATGTCAGTCTTCTCTCCTTGTGTACAGCCCCAACATTTAAGAGCAATTCTCTAGTCGCTTCCTCCCGTATCCCTCAGCTTTGGGGAGGGAACAGCCTTTCTCTAAGAACACTGCACTTCTCCAAAAGGCATCAAGACTATACTTTGGCCTAAAGGAGGGTAGGTGAGAAGATGGAGGTGATAGATAGTAGGGCCAGTTCTTATTTTGTTATGATCTCTAATACGCTTAATAACTGGCAGTTCTTTATAAAATGTGGAACTTAATGCTTTTGCAGAACTGAATGCTTTAGACCCCAGAAAAAAATTCACTTGCTATCTTATTGTGCTCCTAACTGGTGTTCCCACCTGCCATCTCATTCTTGTTCCATTCATCATTTTCTGGGAAATTGTGTAAGAAACCAATTCCCTAAAAATCAATTTTCTAAAAGCCATTTGACCAAATGACCAACTTGCCAAATTTTTCAAGTTTCCTCATTTACCAAAAGTTTATTTTTCAGAAACCAGTTCACTGGCCGGGCGCGGTGGCTCACGCCTGTAATCCTAGCTCTCTGGGAGGCCGAGGTGGGCGGATCCTTTGAGCTCAGGAGTTCAAGACCAGCCTGAGCAAGAGCGAGACCCCATCTCTACTATAAATAGAAAGAAATTAATTGGCCAACTAATATATATAGAAAAAATTAGCCGGGCATGGTGGCACATGCCTGTAGTCCCAGCTACTTGGGAGGCTGAGGCAGCAGGATTGCTTGAGCCCAGGAGTTTGAGGTTGCTGTGAGCTAGGCTGACGCCACGGCACTCACTCTAGCCTGGGCAATAAAATGAGACTCTGTCTCAAAAAAAAAAAAAAAAAAGAAACCAGTTCACCAAAAAATAATTCATCCAAGGCCATTTTGCCAAAAGCCTATTCACCAAAAGAAAATTTAGCCAAATTACAGATTTCCCAAATACTTGCTTCCGGTTTTCTACTTAAAATGTATAGCAAAGTTGCTTGGGAAATTTCAATAGCCTTCAAGCCTTTTAAAAAAAATTTTAATTTATTTTCTCTCTTAGTTTTTAATTTATTATAAGTATGTGTTTCACTGTAGCCATTTTACGCACCTAACTAAACAATAAAATTTTTGGTCACTCACGGTTGGGTGTCAACTCTGTGAATGGTTCACATCTCAGATGCTTAGCACTTCTTAAATTTTTGAAACACATGAAAAATATCCTTTGAATTGAGCCAGATAAAAATACTTATGGCCCGAGCGCGGTGGCTCACGCCTGTAATCCTAGCACTCTGGGAGGCCAAGGCGGGGGATCGCTCAAGGTCAGGAGTTCGAAACCAGCCGGAGCAAGAACGAGACCCCGTCTCTACTAAAAAATAGAAAGAAATTAATTGGCCAACTAAAAATATATAGAAAAAATTAGCCGGTCATGGTGGCACATGCCTGTAGTCCCAGCTCCTTGGGAGGCTGAGGCAGCAGGATTGCTCGAGCCCAGGAGCTTGAGGTTGCTGTGAGCTAGGCTGACGCCACAGCACTCACTCAACAGAGTGAGACTGTGTCTCAAAAAGAAAAAGAAAAAATACTTGTGAATTCTGAGAGGTACAAAAGGCAATAGACTATTGTATATGTTTTAATAAAATCCTCTTGATTGTTTATAAAATCCTGACATCCAAGATATGTGCAATACTTGTAATTCAAAACACACTGCAAATACTCATTTCCAAAAGCCTGAGACCAAAAGTACAGAAAAATCCAGACATTGATAAACATTGCCTGGCTGCAGTAAAATGTTTGCCACCAGAATCAAATTAAACTATACTAGTGTAGTCAAACTGCCCAACAGCCAAATATAATTTCACAGAAATCTTCAGAAATTGTTAAAAACTATTCCTTCCCATAGGGAATGACTAAAACCTTAGAAATAAATACAAAAAAGTATAACTTTCTGTAGATTAGTGAATTTGGTGAATTTGCTAAATTGGGCGTTTGACGACACTCAGTGAGGCATACCTATGAGTGCGCAGCTCACACCAGGCCTGGTGGCAGGCAGAGCACTAACGGGAGCCGCGCTGCTCGGGAAGGACACTTCGTGGGCAGCCAGCGTGAGAGTTAGAGCTCAGGTGTGCACTGGGAAATTTTTCCATACCTAGGAACATACCTTTTAAGCATATCCAAATGAGAAAACCTTGTACAAAGGAAATTATGTGCAGGGACGAGTGAGTAGTCCACTGGGCAGGCAGAGGTCTACTGGGGACAGTCTTGCGAGTGTGGAGGCACACAGCCCCGAGAGGACCTTGCTGCATTAGCCGGGTCAGAATCTTCCCTGAAAGACACGGAGGGTCAGCTCCCCCAGGCAGGCTTAATCAAGAAGGAAGAAAAGCCTTGCTGAAAAATGTCATAACAATTAAAATACTAGCTACTATTTACCAGAAGTCTACAAAACTAAATATCTGGTATTGGCCAGGAAAAATATTAACTAACACTGACTTACCCTAAACAATATAGACTTTTTTAAATTTCAGCATATTATGGGGCTACAAATGTTTAGGTTATGTATATTGCCTTTGTCCCACGCAAGTCAGAGCTTCAAGCATGTCCATACCCCAGACGGTGCACATCACGCCTATTAGGTGTGTATATACCCATCCCCTCCTGTGCCCTCCCATCTGCCTGACCCCTGATGAGCGTTACTACTATATGTGCACATAAGTGTTGATATGTTAATACTAATTTGCTGGTGAGTACATGTGGTGCTTGTTTTTCCATTCTTGGGATACTTCACTTAGTAGAATGGGCTCTAGCTCTATCCAGGAAAATTCATGATGTACTAGATCACCATTGTTTTTGTCACCGAATAGAACTCCATGGTATACATATACCACATTTTATTAATCCATTCATATATTGATGAGCACTTGAATTGTTTCCACACCCTCTGTGGAAAGTAATGTGGAGATATCTCAAAGAGCTAAAAGTAGAACTACCATTTGATCCAGCAATCCCACTACTGGGCATCTATCCAAAAGAAAAAAAGACATTCTATAAAAAAGACATCTGCACTAGAATGTTTATAGCAACACAATTCACAATTGCAAAGATGTAGAAACAGTATATTCTTAAAACCTCAAAATCTGAGATGCTTAGCCTCACGAAACAATCCTAGCTGAGTACATGCTCCTCACCTACGACTTTCAACAACCTCCTATTTATACCATCTGGGAAGAAGTCAGTAAATTCTTAACTCCATGACAGACATTTGGTGCTTACCAGATATGAAAAGAGACAATAGGAAATGAAAAACAACACATCCCAACTAGGACACCTAGTATCTGTAGAGAAAGAAATAGGAACTCAAGTAAATAAAATCACAGGCAGATGAGCTCAAGGAGGAGATTTGATGTAGCTTTTTAAAGTTAAGGTTATTCGCAGTCTTGCTGACTTCTGCCATGATATAATAAAATGAATATGGAGCCAGGCACGTTGACTCACGCTGGTAATCCCAGCACTTTGGGAGGCCAAGGTGGGAGGATTACCTGAGGTCAGGAGTTCGTGACCAGCTTGAGCAAGAGTGAGACCCCCATCTCTACTAAAAACAGAAAAAAATTAACTGAGTGTGGTGGCATGTGCCTGTAGTCGCAGCTACTCGGGAGGCTGAGGCAGGAGGATCGCTTGAGCCCAGGAGTTTGAGGTTGCTGTGAGTTAGGCTGACATCATGGCACCCACTCTAGCCCTGGCAACAGAATGAGACTCTGTCTCAAAAAAAGGGAAAAAATTGAACATGGGATTTTCTTAAATTGAGAAATCCTTTGTGACTTGTTTTCCTGGGTGTGGGCAGCTGCACGGCCCTTCTGCAGTGGGTGGGAGCATGGTCACAGAGCACCGAGAAGGCCCGGAGGCTCTGGCTGCAGACGTAGCTCTGTGCTATGTCACCTGGTATAGAGTTGTAACAGCAGCATGCCACAAGTTTCACAGAGAAGAAAACTGGAATTCAGAGCACTTGTTACTTGCCCAGAGGTATACTGCTAGGAAGTGACCATTGAAATTTGATTGTGTTTTGACCACTGGCATTCAATGGTACTTTGTTAGCTTGCTGTTGTCTTGCATCTTCTCTGGCACGGTAGGGCTCATAATGATGAGAAGACATAGGATTTATTCCCCTCTCCCATTCCATATTTATCTGGGTTTTGTTTATTCATTTCCCCTAGGCCTTTACATTTCTAGGTAGGATGCTTCAACTTGTATTTTACACAAAGATCACAATCAAATTACTTTCCTATTTCTTTTTCATTATTTGATATTTCTAAATTTTTCAAATAATCTTGTACATTCTAAGTACGAACTATTAGACTTTGGAGAGCCTACTATTTTACTTCACCAGATATTTTATTTTAAACAAGAATGGTCCTAAATAACAGCAAGTCTTCTTGCTATGGAGACTGCCAGGAGGAGTTAGAAGACCCAGTATCAGTTCAGCATTGCATCGAACTCATCAACCAGCTTATGCTAAATGCCTGAGAGATGTCGATTTCCTTCTCTATAGACTGAACCTTAAACTCTGCAACCTCCCTTCCAGCTTTAAGTCTTCTTCTCTATGCACCCTGGAAGAACATGCAGTCTGATTCGCTTCCACACTTGTAGGAAAGCGTGTAGCTCAGCGTCAAGCCTCTATAAAAGCTGTTCTCTGGAGATGATCTCACAGTGGTGCTTAAAAAAATACTGCCTAGTAACCAGGGTTTCCTAACTCACTGTCGGGAAAGTTGCTCCTTCCCCCAAATCCTTTTCCCTCAGCTTAATCCCATTTTTTCTGATCCTCTTGTCAGCATACAGTTGGGATACTACTGCGAACACATTTGACATATTCTAGATATTAACCTCATCCAGAGATAGCAAAGCTCTTTCTTCTTCCAATATGTCACAGTGGCGTAGATTAAACATTGTTATCGCTCCTTTGTAAAGGCATATGTTGCAAGATGATTTTTTAAAATTGAAAGTATTGACCTGAAAATGCCACTCTGAAAATCTGGGACATAACTGTCAAAATTTTATAGGCAGTTAATTTTTTACTAATATATATAGCTGAAGAATGATATGAAAAAAAATAGTCAATTAGGATTAGTATAAAATTTCCAAAGTCCTCAGTGCTTAAAGGTCTTTTACAAATTAGTGGGGCTCAAGTTACATACATTTCATTTGATTTTGTTCTGCTTTATAGAAATGAAGTTATTTATTTTTAAAAGAATCAGAGAGAGATCCAGGTAGAAAAGAAGGCACTTGTTATTTTAAAGCTTATTTGTGTGTATGTATGCTCATAAAGTTGCAAAATAATCAAAATAAAATTTGGTTTTTAAAAAATTAGCATCTTATCTGTGAGTTTCTTTAAAAGAGTAAATGATTTATCTTAATATTGAAACTTTTTCCCATAATTTAAAGCTATTTGAATGTCAATATAATTAATTGGAAGCACTTTATCAAAACTATTTCTGTTTTTCTTTTCAGAAATATAATTCCTTATCATAAATTGACATCACCACCTTTTCTGGCAAAGACAAATCTATTTTAACATGTTTCCATTGTGCTAATAAGAAAATTAATTCCAGATATTGTTTTCTCTCTCTTCATTTTTTGATATTTTTTTCTTTATAGAAATACAGTGCTTCTGTTTACAGTGCATCTCTCTGTTTATGAGAGATGCCAAGTCATTTTTTCAATGTAATCATTGTGCTCACTTTTTAAATTTTATTTACACATCTAATATTACACATATATTTTTTGATATTAATAACATTCAGGCCCATGTCCTTTCTTCAGCACCCATTTCATCAGTTTGAGTGAAAATTGAAGGAAATAGATCCAAGAACAGAGCTCTGGGGCTGTTTCCACACCCAGGCACCATAACTTCCCACCCCCCATTCAGACCTCTCTGGAAAGCTTTGTGGTACTAGCTTCAGCTCTTTGCTCCTCCATAAAACAGGGGCTTCTGATAGACAGCAAATCTCAAAACAGCTCTTTCCAACCACTTCTCTGGTGACAGTCACAGCCATTCAGCTTTAAAAAAAAGTAGGTGGCTGCCACCACATGTCCCTTCACTCTCGTACTCCCCCATCCATGCCCAAGAACAAGGCCAAAAGGTAGACTCCCAGCATCTGGCAAGAAGGGCCCTGAGTTTGTGTGCAGATGCCAGAGAGGAGGAGCGAGGAGAGAAAGCAGGGTGTGTTTCCGACTGGCAAGTATGAGCAAGGCCAGCTGGAAACAGCACCCGGTTTTCACATCGAGGTGCTACTCTTTAAAGATTACAGGGCATGCCCTTGCCTTGGCCCTGTTAACAACCTTATTGGTTGTGAGTTAATATATGACAAAAGAGTTTGAACCAGTCTTGTCTGGTTGTGGTGGATGTGAGCTCTTCAGAGGGTGTGGTGAGGGCTAGTTCCAACCGGCCCGATAGGGTTTGCACGAGTTCTGAATGGCCGAGTCTTAATCAAACCAGAACGAAAGACATGAACAGACTGGTCAAAACTGAAAGACTATCAGAAAAATAAATATTTTCCAGTGTGAATAAAGATTTTATTTCTACAAGTTGATCAAAGATATTTTCAGATGATATTTTTTGGTATTTGATAGGATTTCATAAGTTATAATTAGGCAACTGTTTTATTTTTTTTTAAACCATCATTTGTTGTAAAACACATTATTTGCATTGAATTTTGTTGTCTGTGCTTCTATAGATTCAACTTATATCTTTAGCAAGTAATTTCTTAGTTAAGAGTTGCCAAAAAATGAAGAATGTAGTTAATATGTACACACCATAGTCCTGCAACTTTTGTTTTCCACCATTCAATCAGCTGATTAACTTGCTTTTTTTAAAAAAAAAACTCTAGCATGCTTCTTAGACACTATAAATAATCATGACAATATCTAATAAAAATGGATGTCATATCAGAAAACCACAGCAGAGTTTAAACTTAGTTTAGCAAAATCAACAACTTCCTCACAAGACTGATGAACTGCAGTTATGTGTTTTTAACAAAAGCATTTCTAGCAACCAGATAAGCAAGTGTCTTCTTGACATAGATGGATGATAGCATGTGTGCCAGAAGCCAGTGGAAAATAGGAGCTGTCATCTAGAAAATGACAAAGCCATTTCGAGTCCCTCTAGATTAGCACTCCATCTTCGGCTGAGCAGATATACTGTTAGCTGAAGGTCTATTGCCAGCAAATCAGAAGCAAGAGGGCAGGGCCCTATCTTTCTGAGATGACTGGAATCGGCAGAGGCTCAAAGGCAGAGAATGCTCGTAGTGGTATGCCAGCTCTCTGCAAGACTTGTGCCTTAAGAAACCAATCAAATAAAAGTACTACCGTGTAGTTCAGCAAAAATTATTAAACTATTCATTGCAGAGACTAACCAATGTTCAAAAATAGTTTAAACTAAGCAGATTATTTTTAATACTCTGCCTCATTCAAAATTGTCTTGTAGGCAGATACCTGATTATAACATCACACGCTTTGCTACTTATCTTTTTTGTAAATAACTGAATGTTCAGATATTCATCTTCTCAGCCTCATGTCACTAACTAGCCACTGTCCTACCGACCAGCATCTAGGGAGGTAACTCTGAGGTTAATAGGAAGGTCCAGAGTGCACTGAATTGAGCAAGACAAATTTTCAAATGTGGCTGGTTCTGTCTCAGCAAAGCTTCCCCAGCTTGCCTGGGAGCCCACTGGGGGCCCTCTCTTTGTGACTGTGTTGGTGGCTGAGGATAACGCACTGCTCTCCACATGGTCCTCTGGTGAAATGGAGCACTGCCGTCCCAGGAATGCCCTGGCACTGCGTGACACAGTCTCCATAACGCCGCTCTAGCGCCTCTGGGCACAGGGAGCCCGAGCGTGGGCAGACTGCTGTCTCGTGGTCAGCTCCTCGGGCAGAGCTGATTTCCAAAGTTCAACTCAGCCATCATTGGGGGAGTCAGCTCAGAACCACGTGGTCACAAGGAGGCCTCCACGTCTGACAGTGAACGTCTCCCAGGACACCAATGGACACATCAACTGTTTGGCTGCAAAACTAAACAAAACAAAAAACTGCCTTACACACATTTTTCTTAGTGGCTGGGTTAGCAAAAGAGAGAAATATATGTTTAAGTGTTTAGAAGCTAAAAATAATAAAAGAAACAAGCAACTCTCCTAGGAGAAAAATGACTGCCTTCCATTCCTGGGTAGTTAACAAAGGCATTTTAATTCTAACTCGGAGCTACAGGAGGTGACAGTTTGTCTATAATTTAGGACTCTCTGGAGCTACATGAGGTGACATTTGTGTATAATTTAGGGCTCTCTGGAATCTCCTTACTCCTATCAGGTCAAGAAATGCTACACAGATATTTCTAATTAATATTATAAGCCAAATAAAATCCAATTATATTCATGAGGCTAACATCAGAAAGGAGTATTCTTCTGACTACTTATTTTGCCTATAATGACATGATTTGTCCACAATGCAGCAGAGAAAGAAGAAAATCCCCATTTCTGCAGCATTATCATTTGATTTCAGGTCTGTCTGGTCACATCACACAAAAGCCTCCTTTCCGCACTCTCTCCCGCTCTTTTCTTTTTGTCAATGACATTCCCTACGATGAGCATTCCAGAAGAATAGCGCTTGCCTCTCTCATCAGCTTGGCTTTGTCAGTTCTGAACACAGGGTCTTGCTTTGCCATTTTCAAGGTCTCTTTCAAACCCTGGATCACAGCTGGTGCTTCAATCAGGAGTTCACACCGTGAAGAAGCTGGCAGTTGATCCCCGACCGGCTCCGTGGAACATACATAATCTCCTTCACGGCACATGTCGGAACACACCTTTTACTTTATTCCTGAGAAACACTGCCTCCCTCACAAGTCCTTCTTGACAAAAATATTAATAATGTCCCAGTCTCCTAAGGGACAGGAACATTTTGGGGTTTCAACTGAAATGACCTTAGCTTGTCAAAATGATTTGACTTTAAGAAACGCAACAGTGAATCCTGTTTGCTATTGTGATTTTTAAAATCTGGCATAGTAATAAATTTAAGAACATTTTAATTATGTTTATTATGACAAAATGTGTCAATAACAATATATAAGTGGAGATTTTTAAAAATAAATATGCTTATATAATGGAATTAATATTCTTTCCGAATATATGGCACGGTATTTGTTTTTAATCATTTTCAGGGAACCTCTTTTAAGATAATATTTTTAATGTTTAAAAGTGTTTTATTTATACATGGAGGATGAAGACAAAAGAAAAATATTTAGTGACCATTTAGGAAGAAAAACCATCGGCAATGCCAGGCAAATGTGATTTTAGGATTTATAGTTTAGCTGAAATCAACATTGAAAGTTAGCAGATAAGTCAGAAAACTGAAATGGAGTATGTTTATACATAATAAGAAATAAGGATTTAAAATAAAATTTTCCTTCTTTTGTTGTTAACTTCCCCCCACCCACACACATTTTCTGACTTCACTATGGTACTTGTTTAACAATTAATGTTCTAAGTTGTAACTTCTTCAAAGAAAATAAGCCTCCCTCAAATACTAGTACACACTGAATCTAAATATGCCAAATGAGGCAGAGAAGTGCTAGATTAGATGCCAAAAAATCACTTTGACCTTAATTATCCAGATAGTATTTCAAGAATCACTTTGCGTCGCTAAAAAGCATGTAATCTAATTGTCTCCAACATAATCACCATCTTCTAGGAAAACCATCTTTACACATTACATCATCATCTTCCATTCACAACCAAATCAGAGCCCAAGGTTAAAAACATATTCACTCAGTGTCTTATGAGTGAGGATGAACTTTAAATTCCTGTATTTCTTGGGTAATTACTCTTATTATTAACTTTATGTATAGCAGAAAATGAGCATTTTATATACTATATTTGTGAACATAGGTGTTTTTCAAAGGAAAATAGCTATGTTGCAAAGATACTCTAGTAATTACTAGATATATATTTCTATATCACCACATCTAAAATTACACCAAAACCAGCAATTAAAAGTATTATCATAGATTCGGGGGGGGGCAGAAAAAAGTGAGGAGTTGTTATATGATGGGTATAACATTTCAATTTTGCAAGATGAAAAAGTTCTGGAGATGTTGTACAATAATGTGACTATACTTAACACTACTGAACTTTACACCTAAAAATGGTCAAGATGTTAAATTTTATGTTATGTGTTTTTTGTCATAACTAAAAATATTTTTAACATTTTAAAAAATATAATCAAGAGGAACATTCTCCTCTGGAACTAGGAAAATGTGCTGGATGGGATGCATTGTCTACTTGCGAAAGTCAGCTTTAAGTTACATGAAGCATATATAGAGAATGCTGGTAATACTGCCAGAGGGGTCAAGGAAAACAAGAAGCAAGGCGAAGATGATCAATGCCTTTGTCTTCTTGAATAATTTTTATTCCTGCAGAATACCAGAAATCACCTCGTAGAAAAACATCTTGTCATGAAAAATGTGGCTCAGAAACGTATAAAATATACTATCTATAAACAAGGCTTATTGATCTTTGACACTGTCATTGCTTAGACATTGACAACAAAGCCAAGTACCCATACGTAAGATACACACCAGGGACTGCTTGCATGAAAGTAGAGGAGAAAAGAAGATTTGTTGAGTTGCAATGAGTGCTTTACACCTGATATTTCATGTAATCCTATTTTCCCAATATTTCCAAAAGGGGAAATTGGGTCTGAGAGGCTAAGAAGTTTGTCCTATCTCACTCAGAGAGTATCGACATCATTAGAAATGGAATGCTAACTCAGAGAGTCTGATTCAGTCCAATCCTAATTTCTTGTTACATCATTTTATAAAGCCAAAAGTGAAATTGAGGGATACAGGTATAACTAGTTTCTCCTGCCCACTTTAATACTCTAGGAGGGTTCTTATCTCTGTGACTCCCTATGGGTCCTGGTCCCCAGAACTCTAAATCAGCCTTCTTGAGTAACCATCCACCCATCACTGAATTGCATTAGCCATTATCTTGTTATCTATACTTCCAGTAACTGACCATCAACACACTAATCCTTAGGTGTAGACGAGAAGTTAACAATCCAGTGGGAAGGCTAACTATATTCTAAAGTATCTGTCACAGAGAAGGTATCCACAAGGTTTCATGGAAGAAAAAATAAAATATCAAAATGGAAGGAGTTGAGGGAGAAGGAATGCATGGGACATAGTATCTACAAACAGAGAGCAATGAGAATTACAAGTCCATCTTCCAAGCCTAGGGCTGTGTCTGAGGTCCACCTCTGATTCCTAAAATTTTAGGGAAGTTGAGCCTTATTAGTATCTGCAATGGACCCAGTGACAGATCAAGAATATTTATGTATTATTCTATTACTGAGGACTAAATAAAGTCTTTAATTAGGAATCAGGTTGGGGGTAGAAGTAAAAGCGAGATCATGGAATAAGACTCTATAATTTGTGAAAATCCAAATCTCTTAAGTAATCTTGAATAGACATAAACTGACAGTGTGACCTTTCTCCCATACACACAATAAATATATATCACGGAAGACAAAGCTTCATTCTTCCATCTTCTTCCATCATCTTTTCATGAATTGGAAACGCATCTTCTAATTTTGTATCATTTTATATATAATATTATAATGTGTAATATATACTACATAATTTTTTTCCAATTTAATTAGGTTTCCCAAGTATCTTAAGCACACCAAACTGTGATTTGTTGACCATTCTTGGGAAAACAGCTTTAAAATTCCCAGTATTGCTTTGGATTTTCTTTGGATCTCTTGGATCTGATTTTCACAATAAGTTACAATAGATATGCTGATGGGGGCATGTGAAACCAGGCTGGAAAAAACAAAAAACCTGTATTCTGGTGCTGCAGTCCCTAAGTCCCTGTTAGGAACCAGGGCTGTCAGGAACCAGGCTGCACAGCAGGAAGGGAGCGAAGCTTCATCTGTATTTACAGCCTCTCCATGCTCACATCACCACCCGAGCTCTGCCTCCTGTCAGATCAGCGGTGGCATTAGATTCTGCATTATGGTGACTCCTGTAATTATTCTATTATATATTACAATGTAATAATAATAGAAATAAAGTGCACAATAAATGTAACACGCTTGAATCATCCGGAAACCATCCTGTCCTCAACCCCACCCTGTAAGTTGAAAAATTGTCTTCCATGAACCTGGTCCCTGGTGCCAAAAAGGTTGGGGACAGCTGTTCTAGGGGATAATGCTACACAACTCTCAAAAAAAAGAGAGAGAGAGAGAAGGCTGGAGAGGTTCACAAACTATAATTAGCTCCATTAAATCTCTTTAACTAAATTTCTAATGTGCTTAAAGAATGGAGACATTTATGGGAAAATGTAGCACACCCCTTTTTGGTCCCTGTTATTGGGTGTTAAAAGCAAACCACATTTATAGGCCCCCATGGCCATCAAATTTCTTCTCTCAGAACAAAGTTTCCCCAGCATTGTTTGTTATCCAGGAAATTTCACAGCTTTAGGGAACCCAAACTTCAAAGTCAAGGAAGTGAATTTGGGGCCTGAGAAACCAGGCACCAAGGGAAACTGCCCTTCAGCATTAGTAGAGACATATATATATATATATATATATATATATTATATATACATATATACACATAAATATATATAATCATTTGTTTACTGCAGGGTCAGACATCTACATATAATTTTGAAAGCACACATATGTCTTTTTAAAGGTATTTAGATATATTCACTAGCTTATCGTTTCATAAAAGGTCTGGCCCACCAGACGAAACTGTGCTGACTGATTGCTGATGGAAGGAACCTGCTTTGCTATTGACCTCAGCCACCGGCGTGACCCTGGGGTCATGTGATAACGCTGTGCGCCCATGCTCACAGGGGCCGGGTTTTTGCAAGTGGCACCTGCAGTGAGGCTCTCCTTATAAACCCTGAGCGCCTGCAGCAAATCACAGATGTTTCACGTCCCGAAACGCCGGCAGGAAGTAATCACTAAAAGAACGACAGAAACAGTGGAGCGGCCTAGGCAGGGCAGGGGAGGAAAGGCCTCCCTTCCCGTGTGGGGGGTGTGGGGGACGGAGTCGGGCGTGGACTCCCAACAGCGTCGCGAGCGCGGTTTGAGCCCGACCCACCCCGGCCGGCTGCAGGGGCGCAGGCGCGTCGGGAGGAAGGACGTCACTGGCGTCACTGGCGTCACTGACGTCAGCTCGGCGGGACGCCCGGCCCGGAATCCCTTTCCGTTGTTCTCGGTGGGTTGGGGTTCTTAACGTTTTTGGTTGTTTTTGTGATTTTTGTGGCATCCAGGTCTTTCATAGAACAAGTACCCCGTGATTTTGGTGGGTTTTTTTTGAGAGTTAAAATGAATGCTTGTATTTTGGTGCGAACCTTCCTTGTCAGCCGAAGACCGCTTCCCCGTCCACCTCCAGGGGCTTGCCCGCCACCCGGGTCCCGTCGCTGCCCTGGCGTGGCTATCAACCCTTAAAAAATCATGCCTGAGTTCATCTTGTTTTCACACCAGCTTAAATTAAGAGTGTTTTTAAACCATATAATAACAACATCTTATAGACTTCCAACTAAGTGGTAAGGAAGAAAATACTTGTCTGCTCTCCAATTTCCCCAACAACTTCTGGACCTCCTTTCAAAGAGATGCGTGTTACCTGAATGGTAATGTGTTTTCTTTTTGCCAGAGAAACCAAAGCATGTTGTTTGTTTTCCCAGGAGTATTTATACTTAACACATTTACATTTTAAGTCACATTTGCTCTACTCCTTAAATGACTTCTCTAATAACTATGTTTTAGCCTATAATCGCATTAGCAATCTGCCCCTAAAGAATTCTTCAGAGCTCTATTTTTTTAATTTTTATTTTAATATTTGACAGTTTCTTTGTAGAAAGGAAAGAGCATTTGAAATAATATTGGGTATTTTGCCAAGTCTGTCAAAGGAGTAACAGTTCCCACTTTCTCAGCTCCGTCTCATTAAAATTGTATTCTAATTCTGTCTTAACTTGGTCTCTGCGCTTCATAAGTCATTGCCTGCTCATTACTTGTAGTGTGGGAGATGAAATTTATTCAAACCTGATAGCTGAGATAAAGAATTGAAAGGCAGACAGCTGGGAGAAATGGAATTAGCCTATTTTAGTACTTTTCCGGCTAGATTCTTGCACAGCCACCGGTTATGCCGTGTGTCAGTTCACATTGGTGACACTATCTATGTTTGGTTTATAGATTTCTGTTAATATGATATTCTTAAAATGAAAATGTAGAGATTCTTTCCTTTTTTTCTTTTTTTGTCTTAGCACTGAAATGTCGCTGAGTATCTGAGTTGATAAAGGGGAAAACATGATCTTCTATAGTTTTCTGTAATTATAGAATCATTAAAATTGCCCAACAAAGATTAATTTGTTCATTGTGTTACAATTCATATTGGTGTCTCTTACAGAAAAGAACATTAATGACAAAAAGTAAATGTTATACCCTCAGAATGGTTTGAGGGGAAATGGATTTAGAATGTAATGTGACTTACAAGCAATTTCACATCGAATGCAAGAGGGAACTGCGCTTTCTAACCTGAACACTCCATCTGGAGCTTTAAATGTCAAAAGAATACACTGTGGAATTCCTAATTTTGAATATAGAGGAGTATTTGAAGAAAACTGACTAGCAGCATTGTACTTTTACATTATAAAATTGAGTTGTTAGGAATTATATGATCTAATTACTAAACTTGGTATTTTTGACTACTTTGATGATGAACAGATATTGTCATTAGCTAGATAATTAAATTGACTGCAATAACAAGCTGTAATTTAGAAATATGTTCTAAATTACTTTCTATGTGAAAGCAAAACCTTTGTTGATCTGTGTATGTGATTAATGTCAAGTGTTATGAATTAGCTGAGGGATTTCAGTATAAAAATATATGTATATAAAACAAAGAAAAGATTCATACACATTCAAATTCTAAAAGTAAAAAATGGAGCTAGATATACACTTAAATATAAGTACTGATGCATTTCTTTTTCTTATTACTCAGAGAAAATATAGGAAGAAAAACACATTTCTTAGAAACGTGATGGTTAGGTTTAGGTTAGGTATAACCTCCTATGCTCATAGTGCAATGTGTACACTCAACCTAGAAACTTTACAAATAATATATTAGATTTCAATTTAAATAGATGGAACTAGTCAAATTATTATAAGATATATTGACAAATCTGTCAAACCCACTGTAGTACAAAATTACAAAATATTTTATGTGACTAATAAATTGTGCAGATAAGATGCAGTAGACCATAGCCATAAACAAACTTGCCTTTGATGTAGGTGTTCTCTAGTAACAGTGGCTGGATTAGAAAAGTGACCTTCTTGAGATCATTTAGCATGGTAGATTTTTATTTGCCTTTTATATCTTATTGTGATATTTCGTTCATGGTTTTTGTTGTGCTTATACCTATTAACATTTTGTAAACCATCTACCAGAGGAGAAGGTCAAGTTATAATCCAGAACTAAACTAGAAATCAATAGACCATACAAGGCTAAGCCTTGGCATGATTTAGTAGATTCTGTCCAAAGAATTATATAACAATAAACTATGTAATGTGTGCATAAATGTGTGTGTATATATATATATATATATATAAAATGTAAGTAGATGCCAAACACACAACTGACGTGAATGTAAACAATTAACTACCATAGGATTTCTTCCTAAATGTGCATTTCTGGGTTTCAAGATAAACAGCGTATACTATAACTAATATACCCAGATCCATTCCAGTTCCATCTCTATGCTTTCTCCTCTCCTTCTTCTCCATTCCAGGCACTTGGAACGAGCACATATCCCCAGTCCTATGGCTCCTATGGCCTCTATCAAGCGAATAAGACCTATAATAGTCACATGGAAAATGATGTATTATTCAACCAGAATATTTTCGATGCCAAGGTTAGGTCTACATCAACTTTGAGTTTATACTTAAACCTCAGAAATCTATAGATTAATGGGCTCTATCAAGAAACATATGAAGAAAATGTACTATATGTTCTTGCAAGGGACTTTGATCTATTTTCTCATTAACAAGACAATTTTTCTTTTTTTTAGGCTGCAAGAATCTGGTTGCCAATCATTCTTAAATTATCATGTTTTCGTGCCCCTTGATTCTTTCATCAACTGGATGCCTTCACAGAAATAACAGCTACACAAGCAGCACTTTTTCAAAGCAACAGGGAAAGAATCTGTTCCCACCCCAGAGTTCCATGTTAGCCTGTTCCTTCTCACCAGAGAGGAACAAAACTTATCTACAGGGGCAATGAATAAAGGAGCAAAGGTCCATTATGGATCTATTGTTAGTGGAAGGCCCTGCTGCGGCCACCAGTCCTTGAGGTTGTGCTCTTTCCTTGGAACTACTAGTTTTATCTGTCTGTAGTGGTTGGCCGTAGTGGTTAAAATCTATTTAGCGCCTATGGCTGCTGTAGTCAGTGTCAAGAAATTTGATTGATGACTCAGATTTTGGCCTTAGGCTCTTCCTCCCTGACATTCTGAGTTCTTAATATTTCCTCAATAGTTGCATGCCTTCTCATGACTTTCAGCCACATTAAGGCATTTATGATGTCAAATCTCAAAGAGGAAAATCTTTGACAAAGTTTCTACTTTATTCTTATGAATAAGCTTATCCGCACCCTCTGCCATTAATTTTAGTGCACATAGCATAAAAGAGTATGCACCTGCCTTTCATCACTCACTGGATAATCAAAAATTATTTGCTCTATAAAATATTTTTCTTGCCTACTTATTTTCTTTTGTATTTCATTTTCTCTAAATGTGATTTTATCTTTCTTTGACTAATTCCAGTGTTTGAATGATCTCGTGCGATCATAAAAAGTTCCCTTAAATTCAAACATCTCCCTTTGAGAGTCCTGATTCAGCATCAGACCTAATTGGCCTTTGCCTGTGAAAACAGAAAGGGTCTCTAAACTGGCTCCTAATCAACAAATAAGTTCCCTTCCCCCACTCTTTTAGAGTTTAAGATCCAATATCCTCCCATATTTTCACTTATCCTAGCCTTTCAATCTGTTCCTTCTATGTCTTCTTTATCGACATGACTTTATACTTCCCAGATATTAGATCACTTAGTCATGACAGATGAACAAACTCAGGGACATTAAAGTAGCCAGCTATAAAATGACCACACCAAAGATAATGCTTTGACAAAATAAGTCACATTCGATCACAAGGCATATTTCCAAATTTGTTAAAGAACAAATTTCAAAAAGAGATAAAATCATTACTCTCATACAAATATAAAATGAACACAAGTCAAAGATTGTATTTAACTCACTAATCAAATGCAGGAACTGGTAAAATGTCACAACTAGTTCAGGAAAATCCACAAAACAGACACCACGTATATAGGTTAGGAATAATGAAAAGAATTGGCAAATGTATGTGAAATTGGTTTCCTCTACAATGGGGAAACCATTGTAGAGGAAATGGTTCAGGACAGAATTGATTTGCCTGTTGAGGAAAATGAATTGTCTGCGTTACTACCAATTTTCTACCAGTTACTTTCTACTTTACAGAGTTGCATATCTTATACAGGATCAAGTGATCCTGGAGGTTCTAGCATTTGTTAGAGACAGAAGCAAGGAGATTTGTGGAATCTCTTTGATTCAACAAATGAATGAATAAATACCCTTGAATATTGTATTTAATATTGAATATATATTATCTACTGTACTAATGTACCTGTGCATATTCTCAGTAGGGAAG
The DNA here is from genome assembly GCA_008750895.1 of Mirza zaza. NCBI lineage: Eukaryota > Metazoa > Chordata > Mammalia > Primates > Cheirogaleidae > Mirza > Mirza zaza. The sequence goes on along the minus strand of VSMD01117496.1, from coordinate 39,759 downwards.
ATAGTGCAGTTAACAAAAGAAATATTTTTGTCTTATATTCTAATAGGGAAAGATAGAAAATGAGTAATTAAATGAGTAAATTATATGTTACATTGTGTTTAGTGCTATGGAGGAAAATAAAGCAAAACAAGGTAGATGGAGTGGGTGGGAAGCAAGGAAAAGCACTATTTTAAAGAATATGTTTAGGAAAGATTACACTAACATGGAACTATTTGAGCAGAGACATGAAGGAAGTGAGGGTCAGAATTATACAAAAGCCTTCTAGGCAGAGAGAAAAGCAAGTGCCAAGCTCTGGACAGCAAGCTTGTGTGTGCAGGGCCAGCAAGGCCAGTGTGGTGGGGCAGAGTGAGCCTGGGGCCCAGGCAGGAACAGAGCGAGAGAGCAGGCAGTGAGCATGTGATGGAAGGCCGTGCAGGCCATCAGAAAGACTTTGTATTTGTAAGTGTTGTGGGAAGTGTATAGAAGGTTTGGGGCTTTGAAGTAGAATGATATGAGATACATTTTTTATCAGCTGCTGCAGGAGATGGGGTCAGAATTTACTGAAGCTCAGCTGGGAACTCTAACAGTCTTCTGAGAGGGTGTGGTGGTTTGAGTAGCACGGTAGCTCTGGACACATGCGCAGTGGTCTTTTTCTTGGCTCAGTATTTTAAAGATGAGGCTAGCATAGAGTTTCTGCTCAACCCAGCAAGGATAGTAAATATCTTTGCAAAACACACACACATAGAGTCCACTTTTACTCTTCAAAAATTTTTCCTAATTCAAAGACACAAATTTGTCAAAACACAAAAGTATTCCCAGAAGATTATTTTTATAATCTCTTATGAAGCATGTAGAAAATCAACCTGTCTGTGCCTTCCTTTTACTAAATCCATAACATAGATGTTTCTTTGCAAACAAGAGACCTTACTTTGACTGAGTTAAGCAGGAAAGAGGAAAATTGAAAGAACATCCTTAGTTTACAGAATCTATGGAAAACTTAGGATCAGGCTTTTTAAGCTGGCAGGGGAAAAAGTTTCTTAGCTTTTTCTGTGGGAGATGTAGAGGAGGAAAATCTTTTTCCCTCTACCCTTCTAGGTTCTCTCCCTGGGGCCCTGCAAATTAGCCTGACTAATGACAAATTAAGGAGAGAAAAACAAACAGAATTCTATCAACAAGCTCATCCCTCATACGTATAGGACCACTTAATAATGAATGATGAGTAACCCAAAGAGAAGGTTAGCATTTGGAGTCTATATATCTAACTTACTCATAAAAGGAAAAAGAAAGAGCACTATGGAAAGGCAAATGACTTTTTGGAAAGATAAATGGGCCATAAGTGACTGGATGATGACAGTCTCATGACAATGTCTGGGTGTGGTGCTGACTTCTCCTCTCCAAGTGAGAAGATTAGAGTTGCTCCTAGGAAGGGGATTTATGACAATTTCATTCTTTTGAATTCTCTTTGGGAAGCTCTGCATTTAGGCAGTTAAGGGATTTCAGAAACTCAAATGGCTTCAGCTCAAAATAATTCTTACTCCAATGTGGCATGTTTCAGGGTAGCAAACCCTGAATGTTTTCAGAGACAAACATGAAAATACAGTTTTATAAATAAAACAGTAAAAATGAAAAAAAGTAAATAAATTTAATTAATTAAATAAATAAAATGAACAAATGAATATAAGACACAAAAATAAGAAGTATACTTCTGCAGTTATGTACCAAATAAGAATTATCCTTATCACAGAAGTCACACATTTTTATCAAGCAACTGATATCTGGTCTGTGGCTCAGGTTTAACGGGTTTACTGTCCGCAAGGAGAGCTCTTCCTTGTGGCAATGACAATAAAACCGCAACCTAGGAGGAATGCAGCTGGATTGAGTATGGTTTGGGACATTCATCATATTCCTCTGGGGAATTTTTGCTAAAAACACAAATTTTCAGGCCCCACTGAAAAATGTTCTGATTCAACATGTTTGGAAATACCTGGAAGTCTGTACTTTACGAGGCCGTAGGGTTTTGATGGCTGGGGACCTGTGAGTCACGCCGCAATCCACACCTGAAAACAATTTCAAAATTCACGTGCTCAAAGACAGAATCTGAAAATAAAGTTCTGTTTGCTTATTTGGAGAATATAGCACTGTTCATTTTATTGAGTGACAGAATGTTGGTTCCTGAAAGATTTACAGGTTAAAAAAAAAACAGATGGGACAACGAAGGCCCAGAAAGTGCCCAGTGCCCACAGAAAGCACAGGGCTCCTATACTTTTCTTGCTCCCCTCCCTGCCTTCAGACATTGCTTAAAGAACGTGTTTAAAGATTTTTTTCCCATACATACTGTGTTTTCCTTGCTATGTTGATGTGCATTTCTATTTATTTGATTTCTATCTATTTTCAGAAAGTCATCAAAGCAGCGTTTAACAAATGCATATATAACAAAAGAAAGCAAGAAAGAAAGTTAGAAAGCAATATATAAAAAAAAAGAAGATCAATCTTGCAGTGATGAAGTTTAGATAAAATTTAATTTAGCCCTTGACAGAGCAAAAAGAGATGACTAAACTATAATGAGCTTCAGTGAAGGTACATGGTATGATTTCTTTCTCATTATTTATTTTCCTTCTTGTAGTAAGTCATGAATTGCTTAGTCAATAATTAATGGCTGTAACCTGTAACACTGAAGCCAACACCACATTAAACTTTCATTCCATAATACTAAGGGCCAGCGAATTTCGGAAGGAAACATAGAAGGTTTCTGGGATTACAGAGAACACAAAGTGACCTATGGCTATGAGTATGTACTATCACATTAGTAAGACATTCTATCACATTCAAATAAAGATTATTAAAGCTTTCCTAAAAGAAATTATGTTTACCTTTGTTCTCATTTCTTAGATCTAATAGCCAAGCCTAAACATCCTGAGTGTCAATGTGTCTGAACCACTATTAATCCGGTGTCTTTAATTTTCTCACAGGATGCTACTTAGAATTCTTCAGTCCCTTCAGTTTCTCAAGCTTTATCTTTCCATTTTTTAGGATTTCCCCCAAAACAATGGTAGGAAATAAAAGGAAAAGAAAAACAATCCAATCCTACTCCCATAAAAAGTACTGAGCTACTAGTTTCCCTAGTTTGTTGTGGTTGTGTTTGCTGCTGTTGTTATGACTGTCCTGTCTTTTGTGTGACTTGAATCGTTCTTGCTTTTAAAAATGTTTATCCAGGGCTCTACATACTTCCCATGGCTCCCTGCTGATAAAGCTTCAGTGCAATTAAAGTATTTATATGAACACTGCTGAATTCGGCTTGCATTATTTAGACACATAAAGGGAAATTCTTAGTATGTCCAAGTCACCACTGTGTAATCAGATGACATAGTGTCAGTTGGTTTAGGATATCTTTACAACCAGGGGAAAAAAAAGTAAAATTACTATGTTTTCTCTTTCTATTATATGATATTCTTCAGTGAAATTAATTTTACTAGACTATATTTCAACTTAGACTGAATGTTTTAAACTAAGCAATCTAAAATAGTCATGCTGGACTATATTTGTTTATTTAATGAACCTAGGAAAACGAACATAACTGGACAGAAGGGAAGCTAACTCATCACCTTCAATTAGTCCTAAAGGCAGGCTTTTTTTTTTTTTTTTTTGCCTTTAAGTAGTCTTGCCTCCTGACACATCCTCATTATGGAAATTAATGTAACATTGAATAAGCTAATGCCATTCTTTTGGAATTATGACTTGAAGGGGAAGAATTACAGCACACTGGGAATTTTAGTAGGAATTGATTTACAAAAGAAGTTGCCACATTTGTTTTTATTATGGTTAAAGCTCTAGTTTGGGAAAAGACAAAAGGGCAAGGAATTGGGGAGTTTCTGGATGAATGTAGATCTAATGAAGAGAGTCCATTGGTTCCACAGGCCAGGGTAAGATTCCCACAGTTCTGAACAAACAGTTCTCAGCCAATAATTTCTAAGCCTTTGTTTCCCCACTTTGGAATTCTGACTACAAGCATGTTACCAAGCCAACTGGGTTCAGTACAAAGACCCAGCGAAGCTCTTTTTATCACAAAGATCAAGACAACAATTGTGTGCCTACAAGAAAAGAACAACTAAAACCATCCAACAAGCATTAAAAGAACAATTCTAGAGATAGTTGCCTTTGAACTCCAATAATGGGCAACATTCAGTCCTGAGATTTGAAGTCCAAGTAAAAGGAATTCATTACCAATTGCATTTCCTTATAATTATAAGAGCTGCTGGCAGCAAGGATTTTCAGGAGCATTAATTTTGTCAAATGTAATATTTTACAGGGATGTTGAATCCCATACAATGACCATATTGTAAATTGACTTTATGGAGTTAGTTTTGTTTATTATAGGGTTCATTTATGAAATAGACGAAATCTAACTTTTGCCTTGGCATCACCCCAAACTACAGAAAGTGAAGTACTGTTTTACAAAAGCTTGCTCTGACATTCCACTTCCCGAATGCAAAAGTATGCTGCTTGCAGAGGTACACTCCCTAGACATGTGCAGTCTATACTGAAAAAATAAAAAAGTGTAGTTCACCTGGATGTTTCTCTTAGCTGTAACATGTGAATAATTTTGGTTCCATGAGAAAAAAAACCTTCCATTTTTGTGTAAACACTTCATTTTCTACTGATATGAAAGCAATTTAAACTGAATTTGAGCAGATGCCAATAATTAAAAATAAATAACCTATTTGAAGAATTTGACCACTAATATTTGTGGGGGCTCAATATATCTAAAACCTTAGAAACAGCTTCTGGGATTCAGTCATTCCTTATCATAAAATCCATGACCGGTATTTGTTTTTATGTGTTTCTTTTGAGTGTTCACTCTATTTTATTTTTCCTGCATAAAAAGGTAAAAGAATCACCTTTTTAACCAGCTATCCTGGCAGTTCATTTTGTGGGAGAATTGAATGAATCCTGTATTTGACAAAAATCTTAAATTACTGCCCCAAACCAGAGTAGTTTTTAGGTAATGTGAACACTTTGTTGCTTCTAGAAAGCTTCTCGGCAACACTTTCTTAACAAAAATAAAAGGATGCAATAAAGTTGAGTGATAGAAGGAGGGTTCTGGGTTTTTGTTTTTAACTTAGATTAATTATCTATTTTTTATTTATATCCACATATACATTCTGATGCTGTACTAGCCAAAACTAATATAAAAATCTATTTTGGTATATGTATATGAATTTCTTTCTTGAGAGACTATGTAAATTTAACAAGTGACTTCTCCTTATTTGTAAATAATTAGCTTTAGCCCATTGCCTACAAGATTTCAGTTGTTCAATAATGGTACTGGGAAAACTGGGTCCATATGCAGACAAGAGTTCTACAGTAAATATAGTTAATAGCAATATATTATATATTTGAATATTACTAAGAAAAATTTTAAGTGCTCTCATCACCAAAAAAAATAATATTAGCCAGTCCACAATGTATACATATATCAAAACATCATGCTATATACCATATATATTTAATTTTTATTTGCCAATTTAAAAAAAAAATTAAAATACTGTGATAACAAACTGGTTAGAAAAATAAAGGATAAGTTTTATATTTAATTAATTATAAACAATTTATTTATACTTGGCATAGTATAATCAAGTTAATAGAATAGCCAATTCTAAATATTTTATGGAAGAGATATTAGGATAGGAATTATGTCTGAGTCCTTCAGTCAAAAGTCCCAGCAAGACTTAAGCCAGGCAAGTGGAGAAGAGGGAGAAGAGGAAGGAATGATTTTACGATGCCTCACACAAGAGGGAGGCAGACTAAGAAACGTAATCCATGACCTGGCTGCTTTTAGTTCCACAAATAATTACATGGGTATCTGATCCATTTTGTGTTGCTATAACAGAATACCTGAGACTAGGTAATACATAGTGCAAAGAAGTTTATTTGGCTCACGATTCTGGAGGCTGGGAAGTCTAAGAAGCATGGAGTTGGCATCTGCTCTGCTTCTGAGAGGCCTCATGCTGTATCACAAATGGCAGAAAAGAGGAAAGAGAAGCAACAATATGCAAGGAGAGGGTGCAACCTTGCTTTCTAACCCACTCTAATCCATTTCTTCTAGAACCGCATTAATTCCTTCATATGGGCAGAGCCCCCATGGCCCAAATATCTCTTAAGGGCCCCACCACCTCTAAATAGCATTACATTGGCAATTAAATTTCAACACGAGTTTTGGTGGAGACAAACCACATCCAAACCTCAGCAATGGGATACTCTAGGCAAAGAGCTTTGGGTGTAAATTGCTGCAAGTCAATATATTTTGCCATTATGCATATTAGGCTTTCAAATGTAAAACAATGAAGTGAAAACAATACAAAGAAGATGCATATGAAGGCATTCATTCTACTTTTAGATGTTAGTAAATTTATAAAGTTTTATTGGTATTTTTGGTGCTAATAATACAAAAGAGAAAGTGATGAATTAGTATGTATATTGTTAGACCCATGTATGTATCTATTTGGTATGTACATATGTGTGTATATAGCTATGCATACATATCACACAAAAACACATACTGTCAACCCTAAAACTTCTAATTTGTCTCTGAGGAGTAAGAAACAACTATAGCTATAAACAAAGGCTATGGTAAGCTCTACTATTTTTGCAACATTAGCTAATTTATATATGGTTGAAATATCCATGAGTCTTTAGTTTGGCTGTGCATCTCTAAAGAGTTGTGATTAAGACTATGATCTTTATAGATCAATACACAATTTACATGTCTTTAAATATAGTATAGTATTGGCACTTCCATATTGACATTTTTCCTCAAAAATTTACATATAAACTCTTCTTAAGCATACAGCAATTACCCATCTGCCTTTTGGAGTCTTTCAAAAATTAAAACAGAAAGGGAATGCAATTTAATGCTTTTGTTTCTCTTACAGAGAAACATTTCTAATATCCAAAGTAGAATTTCATGAAGGAAAAAAGTCTCTCTCTGGATGTCCATCTCTATTGTGAAACTGTGGTATGGCCCTAGCTGATTCATGAAGTTACTCTAGAGTTCCGTTCAATTACACATGGACTCTGTCTTCCCTTTCCTGGTTTCACTGGTGGACAGAGCAGGGCAGGGCACCATAAACGGGAGCTAAGTCCACTGCTCTCTTCTGATGAGGGTCTTCAAAGGCAATTCTTCATTCCCAATTCACTGTGACACCTGCCCTCCTGGACACAGCTTCTTCCTAAGCCATGGTCTCAGCCTGAACCAAGGCACAGACATCTTTACATGTCCAGCCGTCTTGCTGTCAGACCAGCACACACCCACAAGCTAGTAGATAAGAAAATAGGAAGAAACAGAGATGAAAGACCTAAGTGCTACTCAGTGTTCTTCATGTTCTAAATATAAGATTTCCACTTTTCACAAGACCTTGTGCTATTTTACAGATTGAAAAACTGACAATCGTGAAAAACTGACAAGCTGAATAGGGATTCACATGAAGTTCTGTCTGACTCCACAGTTGCCCAGATAATTATTTTAGCCTGCTGTTAAAGATTATTAGCTGTAAGTAGTTTACTACCTGTGAGTGGGGAAAATCCAGCAGCTCTCTGGTCAATTCCTAGAATGAAAAGTTCTTGAGATTCCCAAAAGTTGAGGAGTGTGTCTTATTTATCTCTGCATCCCTCATGGAGACTAGCTAAGTGTTAGTACTGTAGGTTCTCAAGAAATAATGGTTAAATGGATCATGCATAAATTGGAATATATTTTTTCAGCTTGCTTTAGTTAGAAATGACATTGAAACAGTACCTTTGTATAAATATAAGATATACATTTAAAATTTTTGAATATGCTAGTGATTGTATTATACAATGATGTAACACAAAAATCATTAGCTATCTCTTTTACTCATTCACTATCTCCTAATTATTACTTTATTAAGGGATAAATAAATAGCTCTATTAAGAGATAAATAAATTAATGAGCCATTGCACTGTTAAAATGGCTTTAACCTTGGTGCATCTCTGAAACTCAATTTAGAAGTAAATTTTGGCCAGGTGTGGTAGCTCATTCCTGTCATCCCAGCACTTTGGAAGGCCAAGAAGGGAGAATTGTTTGAGGCTAGGAGTTCAAAACCAGTCTGAGAAATATAGCAAGCCCCTGTCACTGTAAAATTGTTTTTTAAATTAGCCAGCTGTGGTGGCATGTGCCTATAGTCCCAGCTACTTGAGAGGCTGAGGCAGGAAGATCACTTTAATCCAGGAGTTTGAGGTTGCTGTGAGCTGTGATGATGCCACTGCACTCTAGGCCGGGCAACAGAGCAAGACTTTTTCTCAAAAAAAAAAAAAAATTAAACTTTTAAGATTTATATTAATATAAAACATCTGTAGGGAGTAGTGGGAAAGATTTTATCATAGGTCTAATCATTTAAAATCTGAACATCAGCATAAGGACTCTGTAAATGAGACATCAAAGCCAGTGGATCTGCTAATGTGTGTCTCACATTTGCCAAAATAAAATAAAACAAAATCTAATAATAGGAAAATTTTATGTAATACATTACTGTTTACAAACCATTTTCCTGAATCTCTTAAAGTACTTTTTCTTCATAGTAGAAATCAAAAGATAAACACGTTTATGTGTCAAGATGTGTAAAATATGTTTTATATGAAAGAAATGGATCTTTCATGGCCCAAAATGGCAAAATATGTATTCATTATTTTTGGCTCCCATGTATTCATTTTTAAGACATAAAAGAGGAGACCTCAACAAAGTTGTTCTCAATGTGTTCTTTTGGGTTTCCCCCAATTCCTCCCCTACCTATCATGAAAGACAGTGGTGAAAACATTTGAGAACAACTACTATATCTTCTCTCCTGTTGTCTTCCAGAGAGCTCTGTGATATAGTTGTGTTCATGCCAATTTAAAGGTAAGTAAAGAAGCACTGAGAAGTTAACATCCTCAATTGTGGAGGGGAAGGGTTTTAAAGAACATTCTCATTTCCCAGAAGGATCGGCTCTTATCCCCAGGTAAACTCAACTACTGATAGCACATGATCAGCATCCTATGCAGGACTGAAGAGTGGTCTGAAAAACGCATGTGAATGTGGATTGCTGTATATCAAGTGTATAAAATAGAGATATAATTATATTCATTCTCGATCTGCTTCTATTAACCAGTTCTCCTACTAATCAACATTCTTTCTTCTTGTTATAAAACATGACATACTTCCTTTCCATGGAACATAAGGAAAATCTACCACAGTGGTTCTCAAAGAGCGATCCCTGGCCTGCAGCAACAGCATCACCTGAAAAGGTGTGAGGAATGCAAATTCTCAGGCCCCACCTCAGATCTACCTCCAACTGACTCAGATGCCCACATTTGAGAATAAGTTATCTAGAATGATTCTAGTTGCACGTTGCTTCTCAGTTATCTAGAAACTCTCACTTCACTTGAAAGAAACAAAACTTGTAAACTATAGACCACACATTTTAAGTACGTGCAAAGAAAACCATACAGAATTTCCCAGTAGATAGAAAAACCCTTACATCTTTATAAAAAGATTGCTAGATGGATGTTTAACATACATATGTGTCATTTTTTATGTTTTTGTTCCTTGACAACATTTTTAACTAACTGACCACTGACAGGGCTAGTCCCGAGTGCATTCTAGTTCTCTCTATAGAAAAGTAGATACAGATGACAAATAGTTAGATGATAGATGATAGATAGAGTGAACTTGATATATATATATATATATATATATTTATATATATATATGAGGTAAGGATATAAACACTCCTCTGCAAATCCCTTCAGATGCATAGAGAGGGCATTAGCTTTTTAAAATGTTTATATTTGTAATATATCTTGGGAAATGAACTAAAGAAAGATGATGCTGAGAACTCAACTGCTCCGTGGACACTCTTTCCTGAGGGTACTTTAAGGATTGTCCATACTGGCTTGGACCAGTCTTGACAACCACATGGGATTCCTTCCTTTGCCAGTGCTTGGTGAGACTCCACCTTGACTCCCCATGAGTTCCCTGGAAGCCCTTGTTACCATCTCCCTCCCATCTCTATATCTGCAAGAGAAATAAAGGAGGTGTGAGTATTATTGGCCTTTCAAGAAATCACAACGCTATCTCTGTCTCCATCTCTCTCTCATCTCATTTTTATCTGTCTTAAGGGTCAGGACCAACTGCTATGGAAGCAAATTAAGCTCTTTTACTGGTGGATTGAAATCCTTTTCCATAGCAAGTAGATATGTCACCCAGTAATTCAGAATTCAGTATGCTCTCTACCACACACACTTATATTTTAAAATATAGTGAACTCAACAGAACAAATGAAGAAAAACAAGAAATAGTTTTCTTAAAGTGATTGCAGAATCTCTGTTCAACACTAAATCTGGAAGGAATATTTGCACTAAGGTTTATGGGGGGGGCAGGCTGGAGAGTAAAAGTAATAGTATTGCCAAATGGCCACTTGTTAAAAGCTCTCTGCCTTTGGGCTTTTCTATCTTAACCACATTCCCTTCAAAAGAACTGTGAGTGATTACACATTATTGTTTCAAAGATACCGTAACATTATTTAGTAGTTGGTTTTAGAGCAGTGCAAAAGGAAACTGTTTCTGTTAATACTGAGTGATAGCCCAACATTGTTTCCTGGGCTTTAGGAAACAAAGCCTCCTGATTACCCAGGTGTCAATCTTCCCTCTCTAATCTGGCTTCCTGTGTTGCCTTCTCTCCCTTCCCTGGCAGTATAAGAAGCAGAAAAATACTTTGAGTATGAATTTGAGGTATAAAATTTATATCCTCCAAGATACAATTTGGCTTAAGTTGGGCAATTGATCACAGTTCTAGGATTTGGCAATTTTGCTCTTTCCAGACTAGCTGCATATTTGCAGAGTGGGGGGAAGGGAGTCACAACATTCCCTTGCTGGTTTTAACTTACCTTTGCCTGTGAGTAGACATAAAGCTGTATTTCTTGCCAGAAAATGTCCCCAAAGAGGAAATGAACTGTAAGGGTTATGACATAGAGGAAGACATGAAAGGGTCTAAAAAGGAAAATAAAAGTTTTATGAGAAAAATCATATACTGCATTTGTATTATCAAATCTTGAAGATATTCAATCCCCAAAAGAACTGAAAGCAGAGACCCAAGCAGATACTGGAACACCAACGTCATAGCAGCATGATTCACAATGGCCAAAAGGTAGAAACAACTTAAATGTCCATCAACAGATGAATGGATACACGTAATGCAATATATACATATAATGGAATATTATTCAGTCTTACAAAGGAATGAAATTCTGACACATGCTACAAACAAGGATAAGCCTTGAAAACACTATGGTTTTGCTAAGTGAAATGAGCCAGACACAAAAAACTGGCCTTGTATGATTACACTTATATAACCAGAATAGTCAAATTCATAGAGACAGAATAGAGATTACCAGAGGATGGGGGAAGAGAAGAATGGAGAGGTACTGTTTAAAGGGTGTAGGTGTAATTTAGGATTAAAGAAAAACTTTGTGAAATAAATAGTGGTGAAGTTTGCTGTGGAGTAAGGGAAAAATTCCCTTTTTCCCCAAAAGTTTGATGAAAGATTAAAATCACAATTAAGGCAGATTAATAAGAGAAAGAGTTTATTTACTATGGAGGATGAAGAGATGGGGAAACAGACTGGCTTGTAAACGATCCTCTTTACAAATAAAATTAACCTAAGAGACAGGTATTATATTTCAAATGGTGGCTCACACCTGTAATCCTAACACTTTGGGAGGCCAAGGCAGGAGGATCATTTGAGATCAGAAGTTTGAGACCAGCCTGCGCAAGAGCCAGACCCTGTCTCTACTAAAAATAGAAAAAATTAGCCAGGTGTGGTAGCACATGTCTGTAGATCCAGCTGCTCAGGAGGCTGAGGCCGGAGGATCACTTGAGCCCAGGAGTTTGAGGTTGCAAGGAGCTATTATGTTACTTGAGGGGGGAGGGGGGCATGGGCAATATATGTAACCTTAACACTTGTACCCTCATAATATGCTAAAATTTTTTTAAAAATGAAAAAAAAAAGGAGCTATTATGATGCCACTGTACTCTAGGCAGGGTAACAGAGCATAACCCTATCTCAAAAATAATAAATAAATAAAAAGTAAAATGATTTGGGGCTAGGTCTTGTTGCATTCTTGATCTTCTTTCTGCAATACAGTGAGATAGCACAGAGGGGAAGGAAAGTCAATTGTTCTTTTAGAGGGGTCTGTCTGATTTATGCAGATAGAGGGAAAGCCCCTTCCAAAGTCTATTGATCTTCAAGGGCCTTTAATTCTTTTTTTAAGGAAAGATGTTTCTTTGGGAATAGAGCATTACAATGAGAATATTCATGCAGATTTAGGAGGGTAAAGGAATAAAAAATGTTTTTATTTTTTTATTTTTTTTTATTTTAGCGTATTATGGGGGTACAAGTGTTAAGGTTACTTATATTGCCCATGCCCCCTCCCCCCTCGAGTAAGAGCTTCAAGCATGTTCATCCCCCAATTGTTCCACATCTTACTCGTTGTGGTTGTATATACCCATCCCCTCCTCCCCCCTCCCACCCTCCCGACACCCTATAAATGTTACTCCTATATGTCCACTTAGGTGTTGAACCATTAGTACCAATTTGCTGGTGAGTACATGTGGTGCTGGTTTTTCCATTCTTGAGATACTTCACTTAGTAGAATGGGTTCCAGCTCTACCCAGGAATATATAAGAGGTGCTATATCACCGTTGTTTCTTAAAGCTGAATAGTGCTCCATGGTATATATAATACCACATTTTATTAATCCACTCATGAATTGATGGGCACTTGGGTTGTTTCCATAGCTTTGCAATTGTGAATTGTGCTGCTATAAACATTCGAGCGCAGGTGTCTTTTTCATAAAGTGACTTTTGATCTTTTGGGTAGATGCCCAGTAGTGGAATTGCTGGATCAAATGGTAGATCTACTTGTATCGCTTTGAGGTATCTCCATATTGCTTTCCACAGAGGTTGAACTAGTTTGCAGTCCTACCAGCAGTGTAGGAGTGTTCCTCTCTCTCCGCATCCACGCCAGCATTTGTTGTTTGGGAACTTTTTGATAAAGGCCATTCTCACTGGAGTTAAGTGTTATATTCGAGATTCGCAAGGCCGAAGGACAGGGAGACAGAGTCACCGAGGCTGTAATTATCAAAAGGAGTTTTATTGTCTAGCTCGAGCTGGGGTCTGGGCCCTCAGAGTGCCAGCGCAGTGGCCTCTTCTCCAGGCAGGGACCCTCCTTTGTGTGTTAGCCCCCTTTTTATAACTCAGTTGTTTACACACTGGTCATGCATCCGTCCCACAGTGATTCTTACTTCATCCTGCCCCTGATAGGCTCTAACCTGTTCCAGGTCCTAGCTGAGAGACTCCGGTTTCCGAGTTCTTTGTCTTTCTCCTCTGCATCCCATAATGTACTCATAATGCCTTGCGGTTAGCAAACAAGCAGGAAACAAAAGCTGGAAGGTGTCCATTGTCCTTATAGCCCAGTATCTTACATTAAGTGATATCTCTCACAAAAATCAACTCACGCTGGGTAACAGACTTGAACCTTAGGTGTGAAATTATTAGAATTCTAGAGGAAAATGTTGGAAATACTCTTATAGACATTGGCCTAGGCAAAGAATTTATGAAGAAGATCCCAAAGGCAATCACAACAGCAACAAAAATAAACAAATGGGACCTGATGAAATTAAAAAGCTTCTGCACAGCCAAAGAAACTGTCAAGAGAGCAAACAGACAACCCACAGACTGGGAGAAAATTTTCACAAGCTACACATCTGATAAAGGGCTGATAACTAGAATCTATTTAGAACTCAGGAAAATCAACAAGAAAAAATCAAACAACCCTATCAAAAAATGGGCAAAGGACATGAACAGAAACTTCTCAAAAGAAGACAGAATAATGGCCAACAAACATATGAAAAAATGTTCAACATCTCTAATCATCAGGGAAATGCAAATCAAAGGCCTTTAATTCAAAATGCTCTTTATACCAAGGAGTCATATTTTACAGTGAAATTTCCTGAGTTTCTTTATTGTAATGTAGGAGACAAAAAAAGATTGTTTTTCTCTATCCTCCTAGGTTCTCCAACCTGGGGCCCTATAAATAAGACTAACAAAAGACAATTTAAAAAGAAAAAAATAGGAATTTATTTAATATAAGCTTTATGTGACACAGGAGCCTTCGTAAGGAAATGAAGACCTGAAAGAAGAGTTGAACCTGTGTATTTCTATTTCTTTTTTTTTTTTTTAAGCTTTATAGGTCTTGTAAAACCTGTGTATTTCTAAACTAGGTGATATGAACAGTAGAAATTCATGGGGAAATGTGACAGGACAAAGTTGTGAGCCCAGGGTAGTAAACTGGGGGAACTTAGCCAGGTCTGTTCATTGAGATTCCTCTTGTCCTTCCTCGTCTTCAGAGATAAGGATGCCCCTTTCCTCTGACGATCGGGAGGGCACTTCTCACACGAGGGTCTCATAACCTGCCCCATCGGACAAATGGGGGGTCAGAGAGTCCTTCCCGCATCCGCCATTTCTCAGATTCCTTGGCATAAAATGCTCACTGTGCCAAAGTACTACAATTCGGGTTGTATGTTCTGAACCCCGTCATACATCGTGATTATACTTAATGCCACTGAATTGTACTCTTAAAATGATTAAAATGGTAACATTTATGTTCTAGGTGTTTTACCATGATTTTTTTTAAATGAAAAAAGAAAAATCTTGGCATTTATGAAGGCCCATAGAGTGGGCTGGTGGGGAATGCCAGCAGGTGTATGCCATTACTGCTCTTAAAGGAAAGTGGACACTCGAACAGGCATAAACAAAAAACCCTTCAAGAAATTATACTGAATTTCACTTTTAACAATCATCCCACCATATATGCTAACTAAAAGCCTGAAACCCAAAAAAGCATTAATTAAATATCGTAGAGGAGGAAAAACATCTTTTTCCTTTACTCATCTTAGGTTCATTGGCTTGGGTCCCTGTAACAAAAGACAGACTAACAAGACAAAACTATACATATTTATTTAGTATGTTTTATATGACACAAGAGCCTTCATTAGGAAATGAAGACCTAAAGTAGTTAGAACTGGGTGTTTTACGCTAGGTTTGATGAAGAGTGTGATTGGACGAAGGGTCATGATCTAATGGGGTGAAACCCCAGTAAGCCCTGTCTGTCCAGATTCTTCGTGGCCTCTTTGTAACAGAGGGAATGGCCTAAAAAACATGGCAACAATACGTTCTGTCTCTTCAAAACATCCTCCACTCCTTTTTGGGAACGGAAGCCTGCATCCCTGCCTCAGCCCAGTGGTTGGGAGGGGCAGGGTCAGTCTTTTGTCATTTGTGCTGATGCAGGTGGCTCAGCGGGACGGTAAGTGGAGGGAGGTCCTGGGTGGAGGCCAGAGGGTTGTCTTCAGAGATGGGAAGGTTGACTAGAATCATCCACTGTAGTTGAACAGCAATTGCCTGAGGCTGAGAACCCATCCTTTAGAAGCTCTGCATTTCTGCATATTATAAGGAGGATGGCATTTCACACAGGAGTCTCCACCCTCCCCCTTTGCTGGCAAAGTAATGAAATGTCTCTTTCCTTCCCCTCAACCCACTTGTTCTCATTCTTCTGATGCGGGCCTGAGACCAAGCGCTGAGCTTTTGGTAACCGGCAGCACTCCTTCCTCAGGACGCGGGGCAGGGCTCTCTGGAGTGAGGGCCTTCAAGGCAGAAGGGGGAGAGTCTCTAAGCTTTACGGCTTGCTTTGCAGTGGGGCGTCCAGGCTCCACGGCATGCCTTGGAGAAGAGGAGTTCTGGATTCAGCGACTCACTTTGGAGGAGAAAGAGGCGAAAAGCAGGAGGGCAGGAGAAGGTGACGGAGACCTTGCTTCTGAAGCCACTTCTGAGGACTTCTAGCTCCTTTAGTTCAAAGGACTCGAGCCGAGGTGCCATACTTTGGGCGCCATTTTCCAAGCCCCAGCAGGGAGGACAGGGAGACAGGAAAACTGAAGAGCAGGTACCAGCAAGAGCAGCAGGAGGAAGCTGCCCACACAGGGGCAGCAGTTTGGGCAAGTTTCGAAGGGAAGAAAGAGAGGATTTCTGGCACAGACGCAGAGCAAAACCCAGCAGGATTTGGCAAGTAGAGCCAGGTAGGAAAACACAGAAGCAAAGATAACAATGAGGCTTTAATCTGGCAGCCAGAAGGAAAATAGGTGGTTACAACTAAAGCAAAAGTATTAAGCCAGTCTTTAATTATTAATTTAGCAGTATGTTAAATGTAATGACCTGAATCTCTGTAAGTTCTAAAAGTGTAAATAGCAAAGACAAGGAAATAAGTTAAAAAGAAACTCCCGAAACTCTTCTCAAGGCCAAATCTTTCCTTCATCTAACCACACACACCAACACATTTAAGCTATTTGCTAAGAGGTTTTTTCCCTTTCTTCAAAGCTTTGGAGGATTTGATTGAAATCTTGATTCATGACTTTGAACCTCATTTGAGGCTCCTTCGCATGTGCCCTGGCATAGAAAAGCCTCCTGTCCTGCAGGGCTGCGGATAGATAACTGAGGCATACCCAGGTTCAGCTTTTGTGTTACTCACCAAAACAAAAAGAGCGTGTTTGGTGTGCCAAATAAATAATGTGCTGAGACGTTACATTCATGAAAATGAATGTCTTTCAGCAAAATAATTTTGTCTTAAACTTTTACCATGTAACAGAAAATAGATTTCCTGTGTTCTGGAGCATGGATTGTAAACAGCATCATACTTGTAGTCTCTGTTTATTGTTTGGTGTAAATTTTGAGGGAGAAAGGATTGTTTAATAAAAAAAATTCTTTAAAAAAAAGATTCTTATCTTTCATTTAGGTTAATAACACCCTACATGTATTTGTCAATCAAATGAGAATTACTGTCAGCCCATAATGCATTTTAGTTTAGTCAATATCAGTCAGTCCTGATTTATTTGCTTAATACAAATCTAATTGAGTTTCAGGCTGCTCCTCTCTTTTCAGCTGTTAACCGACCAAGTACATCTTTAATTTCCAAGACCGATGGTGTGGTAGCAGTTGAGAGGAAGAGTGATTTGCATAAGGCCCCAGAAGGGTGCCAAAACTCTTCACGCTTTAAACAACAGCCTTTATTATTCTGTAAGTGGATGTGTTGAATTTTCATGCTTTTGTTTCCAGTTCAGTCCTGACAGAAAAGAATAAAGTAGATTTTGCCAGCACCCCTGCTGTGCCTTGGGGGAGAAATTCAATGTGCCTCATTTGTCTTAATTGGAGAACCGCCCTCAGCACCAGCTTTTTCTATGAATACATTAGCATAACAGACAGAAAATTCAAGCCCACTTTTGTAGAAATAGTCTCTCCCTCCTCCCAACACACACCTCCCATTTTTAAGACTCATAAAAACTGCAAGAGGGGAGAAGGGCATGTTTCATGTCCTGGATTTCTTAGTTGCTGTTGTAAAATTCTCTGTACAGGAGAGATGCATCAAGCCCATTTTATCTCTGCACTGTTATTAGAGCCAGTCGGGGAAAATGTGATAAATATCACCCATGACAGAGAGCTGAAAGCTTCTCTTTATTCTTCATAATGTGCTAATCCTATATACTTGTTCGTTGACTTGTTATGCTGCTTTTTCAGAGGGGAGAGTTGGTTTTGTACAGAGATGAATGTGTAGTGGCTATGAATGAACCTAGAAGGAAAAAAAAAAAGAAAGAAAGAAAAATTCTTACCGAGGTGAATTTATTAACACTGAAACAAATGCAATTACCTCCAGTCAAAGCAAGATTTTAAATCCTGTGCCCATTCACTGGAGAAATATTAAAGTTGTCTTCACGGTTTTCACATTACAAAAGGGCTCTAAGTCTGGACAAACAACCTGTACTGTGTAATCACTTTCCTAATCCACGCTCTTCCAGTATGAGATTGAACTAATAGAATTTAAAGGTAGATATTTCAAAAGAAATATTTCGTCTACATGTTCCCAGGACTGGTATTAATTCTTTCATCACATCTGTTCAACCTGCTTGCCTTTGCCAGCATGTGAAAGAGATGGAAAACACAGGGGAAGATGTAATTTCTTAATAAAATGTAGGGTACACATTCTCTGGGAAAGATGGCTGCCTTTCAAAAAAACAATGAATCCATATTTTGTCTTGATTTTTCTCCAGCAGGCCTAATTTACCACGTCAGTCACACACGGCTCTCACTAGAAGCCTTCCAGGGATTTTAAATAAGGTTTTTGTTGTTGTTGTTAAGGGCTTGTTTTGTTTTGAATTATTTGTATGCCCATTTAAAAACTAAATGCCGTTTGGGTCAGGTCCTTGTGGGTAAATCATTTTGGTATAATAATTTGGAGATACAGAGGCTTCTGTGGCCCAGAGAGAAGCAACCAAGTCTTCCTTCTGTAAACCCTCGCTGTGCGGCCAGCTTCACGGCTTGGTCTAACTTCAGAAGCCGGCAGGCAGAGCTTGGGACTGTGGCTCCCCAGCCCTTCCTCCTCCCGTGCCTCACTTTCCACTCACACAGCCCCAACAGACATCGCAAGAGGCTAAGGTGAGTTGGTAAGTATTGGAGACTGGGAATAAAATGTTTGCTTTCTTATGTAAATGCATCTTAAAAAAATAATCATTTGACTTAATCCCTGTTGCAAGAGGATATCAGCTCTTCACTTTACCTCTGGTTACATTTGCATTGTAAAAATGACAAGCTGTTTACCCAGTTTATCAGATAATTCCTGCTGCTTGCTAAACAAACATTCTAGCCGCTCTGAGTTCTTTTTTGGAGCCTGTCTACACCTGGGACTCACCTCAGTGTCTTGTCTGGGATCTGAACATTCACCTAATTCACACGGTTCACCTGTCCTGCACATCAGTGAGAGAGATGGTCCCCTGTGAACACTCAACGCTCTCTCCTCCCCTTACTATTTTGTTTCTTTCAAAAAATAAAATAAAATACTCATCTTGCAGGATTCTTATATTCCTATCAACTTTTCTATCCTATCAACTTTTAAAAATTATTCCTATCAATGTTCAAAAATTATAAGGAATAAGAAATGGAATAGGAAATGGAATTGACAGCAAAATCAAAGCATTTCTTGGGAGCCTGCTGCTGTTGTTCCTGAATATAGTTTACTTTTAAAGATTTTTCTTAACATTTGCTATCATGAAAGTAATATGTGTTCATTGTATTAAAATGAGAAAAATTCTGAAATTCATCAAAAAATAGTAAAAGCCACTCATGTTTCTTTATCTTGCTTCAATTTATGAGAAAGACCCCACATTCCTTAGTGACATAATAGGCAGATTGGTATTTTAAAATGCACTAATAATGAAGACTGTCTCCTTAACCAAGGTTGGCTCCTCTGAGCTCTATTTTCAATTAGGCCCTGTCCTTGGGCATGCCTTTAAGAGCCCAGTTTTAGCAAGAATATTATCAATTCAATTCAGCCAGAATCTCCCACACTTGGTAATCCTCAATATCTGACCAAATTCCTCATTTGTCATCACCTTCCGGATGATGTCTGATCACTCTGGCCTGACTTCGGCAAGAATCCTATTAGAACAGTTTAACAAGAATTACTCTACCCTAACAGTAATTTTAGATCTACAATGCCCCACACCTAACTCCTTGGCTGTAAATCCCCACTTTTCTTTATTGTATTCAGAGTTGAGGCCAATATCTCTCCCCTACTGCAAAACCCCATCGTACAATAGTAGTCCCTACACCAATTGCAATAGTTCTAAATAAAGTCTGCCTTATTGTTTTAACAGGTGTCAGGACATATTTTTTCTTTAAAACTGTTAAAAACAAAAACTTTAGACAAAAATTTAACATAGCGTATCTGAGCATTAATGGATTCATGAATAGGGCAGCACTCAAAACTAGAAGAGGTTCGGTTCGAAGAGCCCTGCTTTAGCCACATGAGCAGCAGGGTTTTTTTATAAGCTAAATTCAGAAGCAGAGTAAAGAAATTACTTAATTTGCTACAGCTAAGCATTTGCCTTATTAGGTATGATCTGTTGGAAACTTCCTAGTTAGAGGTTAGTTGGCAGTTTCTGATTGGTTAAGCTTAAGTTTCATTTTGCTGTTTATATTGGATTCGGTTTTGGTTTGCTTACACAGGAACCCATGGCACTGAAGCTGTCTCAGCCTGATGACCTTCCAATTGATTATCTTGACAACACTAATATGGTACTTTTTGTCCCCTGAGGTGCCAGATTTAACCTTTTTGAAAAGACAAATCTGTTGTTAACCTGGGCAGAGTTAAGGAGAACTACTGTGGTGATTGATCTGTGGTGATTGATCCATTATTTTTTGTCTGGTCACTCTCTCTGAAAATCAATCCCCCCCCCCCCAAATATGAGCACTTGCAGTAATTACTCCTAAAAATCAGGCATAGGTATTTGTGTGGGAGATGCAGGTTAGCATAGGAGAGCAGATAGGCGAAAGTTAACTCTCTCCACAGCCATAATATATATATTTGTCTTGAAGAACTAAAGTAAATATAATCTTGGTTTCACATGGCATGTTATTGTGGGCATTGTCTGGGGTAACAGTTAGATGGGTAACTTGAGGAGATGGGTTGCTCAGAACAAATCCTGAGATTCTTCCATGAATCAGTACTTTTGAAGAGTAAACTTTCAAAAGTCACATAAATATTAATATGGAAAAATCTAGAATAACTGACTTTAAAAAGTACTCTTTCAACTATACAAATTTATTTAATTTACACAAAGTTTCTTATGTGGTTGAAACATAAGAGCTGAACAATATTAAGATATCTAGTAAGACTAGAGTTTAAGGCAAAATGTTCCTGGAGTTTAAACAGTTCAAATAACAAGGACATAAACCCATGTTATAATAATTTCTGTTAAAGAAACAAAGAAAAAGACATACAAGTGCTAATTTAACATCAACAAATTGACAACAAATGCATCAGTTCCTATAGTAACAGCCATAATGAAGTGATGAGGGGAAAACACATATTTCTCACCTTACAGAATCTGTAAAAAATTAGGCAAATAAGAATCTCCTGTTTATTTAGG
Source organism: Mirza zaza (assembly GCA_008750895.1). NCBI lineage: Eukaryota > Metazoa > Chordata > Mammalia > Primates > Cheirogaleidae > Mirza > Mirza zaza. Next base: position 18,706 of record VSMD01117496.1, on the reverse strand, counting down.
GAGCACTCTATTTTTTGTTATTGAAACGTCTTTGAAAGTTACTGATTCAATATTCATTTTCTCCATTGATAATATCTTCATATCTGATTCTAAAGATAAAGCCAACATAAATGGGGACAGTCACTTTGGGTAACCTCTGTTTAATCTGTTGACAAGATTTAGAACACGATGACCTAAAAGATGGATCTTGGTATACTGAATATTCTAAACTGAAGGGATTTGAGAAGCAGCAGATGCCGAAAGGACTCTCTGACCTCCCCCTTGTCCCCTGCAGCAGGACACAAGGCCCTCAGGGGAGAGGCCCTCCCTATGCCCAGAGGAAAGGAGGATCCTCATCTCCAAAGATGGAGGGGCTCCTAGACGACTCCTACTGCACAGGCCTTGCTGAGCCCCCCAGTTCACTGCCCTGTGCCCACACCTTTGTCTGGTCATGTTTTCCATGACATTCTGCTCTTCATCAACCCTAGTATAAAATTTACAGGCTCAGCCATTTCTTTGGATCTTCATTTCTCTATGAAGGCTCCTGTGCCTTATAAGATTTTTATTAAATAAATGGGTATGTTTTCCTCATGTTCATCTGTCTTTTATTGATCTAATTTACAGGTCCCTAGCCCGAGGAATGTGGGGGATAGGAACAAAGATTTTTTTTCTTCCCTAAACTGTCAAAATTCTTCGGTGATATATCTGTTCTCTAAAAAAAGAAGGAATGTCAGGGAATGAATGATAGTTGTTAAGTAATCATCTTCTTTAAGTTTTAACTTTAAAAAGGTATGCAATTTGTGCACAGTGTTTTCCCTTCTGGGAAAGCTCTAGCTCCCTGTGAGTAAGCAGGGTAGAAGCACAGCATTCTGGCCTGAATCTGGTGAGGACAAACTAAAGATGGACCAAGATTCTACACCACTGTGTTATTGGGCCAGATGAAGGAAAACAAGGAGTACAGGGAGACAGGCTGCCACTCTTACGAGCAGCTCTCTAGACTGTTCCGAGAAACACAGAGCCAGAACAGGCGAGGAGAGTGAGAGATCATACTCACTTACCCAGCGGATATTGGAGGCAAATAGAGGAAAGCAATTGTCAGAGGCACAGCAATGAAAGGAAGTTGGGGGCACGGAGTGCTGAGGAAGCTCGGGCGTGTGCGGGGAAGACACCGAGGGAAGCGGGACGGCAGGAATACACAAAAGCATGAGCGGAGAGCAGACCCTCTCCGGCTTCTCTGAGCTGTGCCAGTGCTGCCTTCCCATGCATGTGAGTTTATTGCACTCCTCTGTATCAGAGATTCTGTCCTAGGATCTGATCTAAAATAGAATGAAACATGAAAAATCCAACTGGCAAAATTCCCACAGGTATTCTACCGACCGCTTGGCTGGAGAAGAGGCTTGGCCATGACAGCTTGTAAACTGAGGCAAGTCTTCCACTTCTATCTCTTAGTAGACATACAATAGTTCCCCCTTTACCTGAGGTTTCGCTTCCTGTGGTTTCAATTACCTGCAGTCAACCATAGTCTGAAAATAGGTGAGTGTAGTACAGTAAGACATTTTGAGAGAGGGAGACCACATTTATACAACTTTTATCACAGTTTATTGTTACAGTTGTTCTATTTTATTATTAGTTGTTAATCTCTTATTTTTCCTAATTTATAAACTTTGTTATGGGTACAAATGTATAGGAAAAAAACTTAAGCTTAAGTTTATACACACACACACACACACGGTACATACAAGGTGACATATATGACTATGGGTACACATATGTATATATAAGGTTCAGTACTTTCCATGGTTGCAGGCATCCACTGGGGGGTCTTGGCACATATCACCTGTGCATACAGGGGGACTACTATGGGCAGCTATAACAGAATACCATAGACAGGGTGGCTTATAAACAACAGAAATTCATTTACTATTTCTCACAGTTCTGGAGGCTGCAAAGTCCAGAGGCATTTTGGCAGATCCAGTGTCTGGTGAGGGCTTGTGTCCCTATATATGGCTGTCTTCTTGCTGCCTCCTCACTCAGGATGGCAGAAGTGGGGCGAGCTCCCTGTGATACTAATCTCATGAGCTAATCACCTGCCAAAGGCTCCACCTCCAAAGACCATCACATTGGTGATAGGTTGCAACACGTGACTTCAGCGGGACATTCAGTCTATAGTATATATCCACCGATTTGCGTGGGTCTCCTCAAACTCAAGGGAAGACCTTGAACCCTGTTCACAATCTGGGTTCAGTCATAACACTGATTAGGTGCAAGTGAGGGCAATGGAGGTTAGTTTGCACAAGAAACAGTGACATTTCTTAGAAGAAAAACCATAGTGAGAAAGGACTTGCATCCGGTGCATCTCTTTCTGGAGCCGCAGAAGCAGGTCTAAAGAAAGGGGCTCAGTGACCAAAGAGTGAAGCTGGGCTTGAATACATCCACCTAACCTTCAGAGATCCCTGGCGTAAGCTGGGCAGAAGAAGGCTCTATGTGGTTGTAAGACAAGAAAATCAGAAGAGGAAGGTGACCGGGTAAACATAGGCCCGAAAGTATGCAAAGAATGCCAAGGACTCTAAGGGTCAAGCACAGAGATCAGGGTTCCTAAAGCCTGGGAGGTTAGGAGCAGGTGAGCACCAGCGTTCTAGGAGCCTGAACACAGCATGGTGATCTGCCAGGCCTCGCTCAGGTCACACCAAGCAGCCACAGAGCACAGGAACACCAGCGTGCAGGGAATGGCACATAGTAAAGAAAGGCAGGAGCTGAGATTATGAGTTCAAAGTATTGATAAAAATGTTACACTGACCTTACCCAACAATTACAGGCTGTTGGGGTCTAAGGGAGGTTTTTGTATGGAAATACCATGTATTGTTGGAACACAGACAGGGAGTGTGTTAGTCTGCTATGGCTGCCATAAAAAACACCGCAGACTGGGTGGCTTAAACAGCAGAAATTTATTTTCTCACAGTTCTGGAGGTTAGAAGTCCAGAATTGAGATTCCCTCAAGGTTGGTTTCTGCAGAGATCTCTCTTCCTGGCTTGCAGATAACTGCCTTCTGGCTATGTCCTTTGCTCTGTAGGAGAAAAAGAGATCTCTAATGTTTCTTCCTCTTTTTTTTTTTTTTTTTTTTTTTTTTAGAGACAGTATCTCACTCTGTAACCCAGGCTGAAGACTCCCAGGCTGAAGGGATCCGCCCTCCTCTTCTCCCGAACAGCTAGGACTATAAGCCTGTACCACCACACCTGCCTGATTTTTAAACATTTTTTGTAAAGATGAGGTCTCGCTGTGTTGGCCAGGCTAGTCTTGTACTCCTGGCCTCAAGCCTGGCCTCTTCCTCTTCTTATATGAACACCAGTACTATTGGATTAAGGCCCCACCTTTATGACCTCATTTAATTTTAATTACCTACTTTCAGGTCCTGTCCCCAAATATCTCATATTAGAGGTTAGGGCTGCACCATATGAATTTGTGGGGACACAATACTGTCTATAACAGGGAGCCAGGATGGACCTTCAGGAATGAACCTAAGAAATGGAAAAGCTCCAGAGTTCTACCTCATTCCTACTTAAAGGCTAAAGATGATCATCGATCTTCAAGGGCCATGCATGCTCTGAGTAAGAAAGGCTGTTGCATCAGGTAAGAAGCCCATTTCCGTCTCTCAGGGTTTCCAAGAAACGGTCTTGATTCATCCTACAGTCAAGTGGGTATTTAACCAAAAGAAATATTCACCACTTACATCTACACTTTGTTTATCTAGACTATAAATAATTTCTTTTCTTGGATAAATTTTGCTAACTAAGCCTCTGTTAAAATATACATTGAAAAGAATTGAGGCAGTATATGAATTCTAACCACCATGAATTTTCTTTGACGTAAGAAAGTTTATTCTATTTCAAATTCATGCTATTGCTATCTACTGTATCTAATTCTTCAGAAGACATGGGAATAGAAATACGAATGTGATATTGGTACGTTGCATTGTGGGCTTATAAAAATACCATGACTTTTTAATGATTTTTTTCAAAAGAAAAAGGAAAACCAAAACACACCAAAAGTTCAGTACCCCAATTGATTTTTCTCCAAGAACAAGTCAAAGAGCATAGAAGATTTGATTTTAGTATATGCCAATGAGTTGAGTTAGGTATGGCTCAAAGTACTACCCTGCCCCATACAAAATAAATATGCAATACCCTTGATTTGTTCTCTTTTAGTGGCTGGCTATCATTTGTGGCTCTCATTTGTGGACAGATTTGGTTGGAAGCAACCAGTTCTGACATAAGGAAAAACTAGAAACTTATAGATGATAAGGGACAAGTAACAGAACTAAAGACAAGTGTCTGGCCTTCAAAAGGACAGGTTATTGAGTAGCTAAGTTGTAGAGCTATAAGGAACATGATCCAAAAGCCTTTCTCTTTAGGATGCCACTATTTGGATAATTCACAACTGCAATATCCAAACTTCTACTAGAACGAGTCATATTAGCAAAACTTAGGTCAGGTGCCCATTTGATTAATAATTCCCTCAAGACTACACATGATAGGGGAGTGACCGTGTTTCTAGGAAAATATGGGTGCTGTCAGAAAGACAATGGGAATGGACACTGGACAAGAAAGAGCACTAGATGTCCCCTAGGAGCACCTGCCTGAAATATAGGACTTGCATACTGATACAGGAAAGGTGGGATGATTCGTGACTGACTGCAGAAAAATTTGATCCTTCCTTTCTTTGTCACCAACAACCTCCAGAGATCCTCAATCTCTGAATACACTGTAACAAAACCCAGAAATAAGGAAGCTGTATAAAGACAGTGAACCTCTGCCTAGCTGGCTTCATTTAAATATTGTTTGGTATTTGCCAACTTTGAAAGATCAGTATGCCCTTGTACAGTTGTGTCGTGTGGCCACTGCTACAAAATTCTGATTTGCAGTATGATCTTCATTTGTTCTTCATCTGTCCACAGACCATCTCACCAGCCCAAGTGTGTCAACAGCAGTGGTGACTTTGTTTTAGTGTCTAGTGAAATGGCAAGCTTAATCAATGTGAGAATGACACGCTATCCTCTAATCTTTGGTGCCCACACACTGTGACCTTAGCTGTCCTCATGAGACACCCCTCCCCGTGCCCCCGGCCATTGGTCTGACTATACAGATCTCAGCAAAAATGCTCTTAGGATGCAATCAAGAAAAGTATAGGTGCAAACTAAGCAGGCTTTCAACTATGTTTGGGCATTTTGAAAGCCGGTCTGCTTTTGAAATGGCTCCCTTAAAAACCATGTGGGGAAGAGCCAAGAGCTCTGGGCAATAGTTCAGAAGTCAACAGCTGCTCTGCACTCCCAGCCAATCTCAATTTGCCACTTGGCTACTTGCTGATGAGCTGCTTGTACGGGTATCCGATCACACCATGCTGTATTCCCTAGTTCACCCATTGGCTTGTGGAGCTGAGCAGGTATCTGGTACCCCGAAGTTTGGCTTCCCTGCAAAACAACTTGTTATAATGGAAAGAGTATTTGATTGGAAAAGTCCAGGTTCAGGTTTGAACTGTCCCTCACTACATAGATGGTATTGGGTAAGTCCCTTAATGTCTCTGGGCCTTAGCTTTCTGGGTTTTGTTTTTGCTGTTAATATTTTATCAACGTGAATTTCAAACATACAAAAGTAGAAAGAATAGAATAGCAAGTCCCATGTACCTATCATCTAGTTTCAACAATTATCAACTTATGAACAATTTTGGTTCATTTATACCCAACTCACCTCTGGGTTATTGTAAAACAAATCCCAGGTTCATATTTTATAACATTATGTCCATAAATATTTCAGAATGTATTAGGACTACTTTGTTTTTATAAAGTCATAATGTTAAATACTAAAAAAACCAATAATTAATATTTTCAAATATACAGTGCTTAAATTTCCCTAATTGTCAAATTTTTAAAAATATTATTTTGAATAAAATCCAGATGATGTCCATAAAATTCAACTGTTGAAATATTGCTTAAGACTCTTGTAAACTATAGATTTCCTCTTTCTCTTGCTCACACACACACACACACACTCTTGCTCTCTCTCCTTCAGTTTATTTGGGGAGAAAAAAACTAGATCATTTGTCAGTAGAGTTTCTCAGTCTGGACTTTGCTAATTGCACCCTTATAGTGATATTTAACATGTTCCTCTGTTCCCTGTACTTCCTATAGATAGATCTAGAAGCTTGATCATTTCAGGTGCTTCTTAGGTGATATTATGTACTTCCATTATGAGGCATATGATGTCTAGTTGCTTTTGAGTTGCTCTTTTTGAGTTGTTAGCAGCCATTGATAGCCATTGCCTAGATCCATTATTTTCATTAGGGGTTGCAAAATGTAGACACTATAATTCTAGCATGCCTTCTACATTTACCAGTCACAGTACTGCTATAAACAGTAACTTCTCCTTATAAACTATTCGGTTACCCTGAAGTATAGATATATAGAAAATGTGAGGCACGTGCTCAAACCTTTCCTTATATTTACAAGTTTTCAAAAATAATGAATTATTTCTCTAAGGTCCTCCAAAGGAGAGCAAGGAGGTTTTGTCAGTTTGTGTGTGGGTTTAAACACACTTGATGTGCTAGTGGGAACCTCTTTCGGCTACTAAGTCCTCACAACATGACTCCAAATGTCTTCAATAACTTCCCCGGTTTCTGAAATGATAAAATCTTATACCTTTCCTCAAATTTGCAATTAGTCATTTTTCCCAAGGAGCCCTAGTTTAGACAGTTTTTACATATTCAAAATGAGACTATTTTTCTAATTTGTATTAAAAATTGTGAACATATACAAAAGAAAAGAAAATGGCATCATTAACTACTCACTATCTACGCATCAATCTGCTTCAGCAATTATAACCTTAAATAAATTTAGTTTCATCTATACTCACACCTGCTTCCTACTCACCAACCCATTTCTTCCCACTGGATTATTTTAACCAAATCCCAAGTATGATATAATTTTATCTCAAGATATTTTGATATATATCTGAAAGTTAAGTACACTTTTCTTTAAATATAACCATAATTTCATTAGTACACATAGATAAATTAATAGTAATTCCTTAATATCATCAAATATCTAAGAGAGTAATCAAATTTTCCTGATTATCTCACTTACTTATAGTTGGTTTGTATAAGGATTCAAATAAAGTGTTTAAAATGATTAATGTGGCTCTTAAGTCTCTTTCAATCAACAGCTTTCCCCTTTCTTTCCCCTTCCTTGAAATTTATTTGTTGAAAAAAATGGATTGTGAGACCTGTAGAATTTCCAGTCTAGATTTATGTTAACTGCATCTTTATAGTGTTGCTTAACATGCTCTTCTGTCCCTAATCTAACTATATAGCTCTGAGCAAAAACTAATTCTTATGGTGTAAACAAGAAAGCTAGTAGATAGATGTAGAGTTTGATCAGATTCAGATATTTTTTGACAATAATACTTATTAGATGATATGTGTTTGAATTAGGAGGCCACAGTATCTAGCTGCCTCTCTTTTGTGATATTAGCAGCCATTGATGATCAGTGCTTAGACTTACTGTTGTACTGGTAGTTGCAAAAAGTGATGTTCTAGTTTTATCATTTCTTAGCTGAATGTATTTATTTTAAAAAGTCCCTTTGTTAACTATTGAATTACCCTGGGGTACAATTAATTTTCAAAAGAGAGGATATATGATTGAAGTTCTACAAGTTTTCAAAATAGTGAATTGCTTCCCTAGTATCCTCTTAAATGAAGCAATAAGGTTATTTCTTTTTATTTCCTTTTCTCTATTTTTTGTTACATACTATTATGAACTCCTGATTTTAAATGTATTTGATATGCTCAATTGATTGATAATTTGATGCCAAAATTATCCCAACTTGGATAATGGGAGACTCTTCAATTATGCTCCTAGGTCCTTTTAACACAACGCTACTGGTCTTTGATTTCTTGATATGACATGATGTTCCTGGTAAATCCTGTACCTTTCTTGTCCCAAAGAATCAGCCATTTTGCAAAAAAAAGTGAAAATATTTGGTTTAATAAATGCTAAAATCTCTTCCAGTTGGTAAAACAAATTGGTTTTATGATGACTCTTCATTTGACAAATATTTTCATTGTATATAGTTTTAAAGTAAAGTATCTTAGAAGACTTTATAAGTATTTTTCAAATTGATGAGTAGTTTTTCTCAATAACAAAGAACAGATGAAACTTTAACTCAGAATCTGTGTTTTAATATTTGCTATTCCTACACATACTATGCTCATGGATCAGCAGAATCAACATTGTTCAAATGTCCATACTATCCAAAGTGATTTACAGAATAAATGGAATCCCCATCAAAATACCAACATCATTTTTTGCAGATCTATAAAAAATAGTTCTATGCTTTGTTTGGAAGAAGAAAAGAGCTCACATAGCCAAAGCAAACTTAAGCAAAAGGAACAAATCTGTAGGCATCACTTTAAGCTATACTACGAGCCTATAGCAACCAAAACAGTATGGTACTGGCACAAAAATATAGACATAGACAAATGGAATAGAACAGAACAGAGAACCTATATATAAAATCATCCACATATTTCCATCTGATCTTTGAAAAAGTAGCCATCATTATATACTGGGGGAAAGAATCCCTATTCAACAAATGGTGCTGGGAAATTTGGATAGCCACATATAGAAGATTGAAACAGAATCCATATCTCTTACCACCCACAAAAATTAAATCAAGATGGGTCACAGACTTAAATCTAAGACATGAAACCATAAGAATTCTAGAAGAAAATATTGGAAAAACTCTTCTAGATATCAGCTTAGGCAAAGAATTTATGAAAAAAACCCAAGGGCAATCACAGCGATAACAAAAATAAATAAATGGGACTTGATTAAATTAAAAACTTCTGTACAGCCAAAGAAACAATCAACAGAGCAAATAGACAACCTACAGAATGAGAAAAAATATTCTCATGCTATACATCCAATAAACTGCTAATAACCAGAATTTACAAAGAACTCAAGCAAATAAATAACAAAAAATCAAACAACCGCTTAACAACCCCATCAACAAGTGGGCAAAAGACATGAACAGAAGCTTTTCAAAACAAGATGGAATAAAGACATGCTCATAAACACATGAAAACATGCTCAATGTCACTAATCATCAGAGAAACGCAAATCCAAAGCATGATATCACCTAACCCCAGTGAGAATGGTTTTCATCAAAAAGTCCCAAAACAATAGATGCTGGCATGGATGCAGAGAGAAAGGAACACTAATACACTGTTGGTGGAATTACACACTAGTACAACCTCTTTGGAAAACAGTATGGAGATTCCTCAAAGAACTAAAAGTAGTCATTCCATTTGATCCAGCAATCCCACTACCAGATATTTACCCAAAGGGAAAAAAAGTCATTTTATCAAAAAGTCTCCTGCACTAGAATGTTTATTGCAGCACAATTCACAATTGTAAATATGTGGTATCAACCCAAGTGCCTATCAAGTCATGAGTAGATTAATAAAATGTGGTATATGTATACCACGGAGTACTACTCAGCCATAAGAAATGAATTAATACCTTTTGTAATGATCTGGATGGAACTGGAGACCATTCTGCTAAGTGTAATTTCTAAAGATTGGAAAAACAAACACCACATGTACTCACTATTAGGTTGGAAGTAACCAATCAGCACTCACGTGCACAGATGGAAGTAAAACTCAACAGAAATCATGCAGGTGGGAGGGGGAAGGAGATTGGGTAAAATCATACCTAATGAGTACAATATACACTATCTGGGTGATGGGCACACTTATAACTTTGACTCAAGCAGTCCAAAAGCAATCAATGTAACCAAAACAAATATAATAATAATAACAAAATAAATAAATAAATTTTTTAAAAAACAGACAAGGAACTAAAAAATAATGCCCTGGGGGTATCATTGCACAGCAATCTCTCTGAAGGCCCCTAACACTCTTACATGCATATGGTACATTAAGAAAGCCAATGTGTTTACACAATGATGCCCAGGAGGGGGCCCCTCACATTGCAGAAGACTAGGGCTGAATGAGCCATGAAAAGGGGGCAGAAAATGGGGTTCTCAGGGTAAATTTGTTGACCTTAGAATTTTGCTGTGACTTTTCTTTCAATTCAGTTCAATTTTGTCATAAACTGATTTTGTACACTAAAATATGGAGAGTTCTAATCTGGGTCTTTAAATCTTTTTTTTAATTTCTCTATATTAAGTAAAGTTTCTAAACTATTACTTCATAAACAAAACTTACTTTTGATGTTTTTAATGGGAAAAAAATCCTTGTTATTTCTCTCACCAGACTAAGGCTATTGAATTCACAATACTGAGTTCTCATTTTCTACTTTATTTTTAACTTTGTGCAAGCACATAAAATCATCTCATTGCAAGGTAATAAATATCAGAAAATATTTATGTGATTAAAATAATTACAGAAATGGAACAATGTAGCCAATGCCAGAATTTAAAATTAATTAGAAAATTTAAAATTGATTAAGAAATTGTATTATTCACAATACACTAGATTATGCAACAATAGCAAACAACCCTAAAACCTCAGTAGCTTAAAGCAACAGTAGTCGACTTCTTGTTTACTATTAGACTTTTGCCTGCCAATATCCCTTAAGAGTGCTATTCTCCATGCGCAGGTTCTACATCTTAGGCCACTTCAATCTCATTGGCCTCCGCATCAACATGTGCCTCTGTGAGCTCCCTGCCAGAGGAAGAAGGAACTTGAGGGTTAAACATTAGCAAGTAAGAGCTTTGGCCCAAAGTGAAGCTCATATATGATTGGCTAAAGCAAGAAGCATAGCCATGTCTACATTGAAGGGGGCACATCTTTTGACAATTGAACTAGATGCATTGGCTGGCACTTGTAAAGTCTACCACAAAAAATTTTCAGAAAATGCATGAAGAGAAAGAAAGTGATATAGAAATTGAGAGACAAAACAAGTTAAATCATGAACTGTTTTACTGCCACAGAGAGTTCCAAGACATACTTTTAGGATGGACTTTATCAGAGAAACAAACACTTTCATCCTAAATGCTTTCTGACTATGGCAATACCATTTCCTTAATCCTTAAAAAAAAAACAAAAAACCAGCAAAACAGACAGAGGAAGGGCAGTCAGCAGGTGTCGCGCATGGGGACCTCTCACTTGAGCGCATGTAGCGCCAGCTAACCACGGCGTCTCTGCGGGAGTGAAACTGAAAACAAATTTACTTGTGAGAAAAGTGAACAATATACCAAAAGCCATGTAGCTCTTATTTACAGTCTGAAAAATTTTTACAGAAACCTATATTAGTTTCCTGTGGCTGCTGTAACAAATTATCAGCAACTTGGTGGCTTAAAATGGAAGAAATTTATTTTCTCACAGTTCTGGAGACCAGAAGTCCAAAATCGAGGTGTTAGCAGAAGCTCTAGGGGAGATTCTGTTCCTCGCCTCTTGCAGCCTCTGGCGACGGCTGACATTCCTTCCCTGTGACCGGGCCCCTGCAATCCTGGCCTGTCTTCATGTGGCTTTCTCGTGTCCGTCTCCGCTCTGTGTGTGTCTTATAAAGACCTATGGTTGGATTTAGGGGCTACTTAAATAACCCAGAATAAGCTCCTCTTCGCAAAAAACTTAATTATGTCTGCAAAAATTCTTTCACATAAATAAGGTAATAATCACAGTTTCTGAGGATTAGAAGGTAGACATATCTTTTCAGGGATGGGAGGCAAAAGAGTGGAGTTACCAATCAACCCACTCTATCTCCACGAGGAAGTATAACTTGAGATAAGATGGAAGCATAAATGGAATTTGTGTTTCTGGTTAGTCGAATTCTAGATTTTAAAGTGTTTAATATGTATTTTCTGAGATAAAATCACAGTGAGCAAAAAAAAAAGAAGAAGAAGAAGAAGAAGAAAGGATAATCACCCTCAAAAAGGCAGGGCAAGAGCAACTCTCTCTGGCTCAGAAATGCTGGAAGTTGAATGTAGATCCAGACACAAACCCACGAGAATTTCTTTAGTGCTCTTTTTCTTTCTTTTGTTTTTCCTTTTTGGTAGTAAAAAAGCTAATTATATAAAAACTTTAAATCATTAGGAAGAAAAATTGTGATGCTGACCCTGTTTATATCAAGCCTGGATGAATAAAAATAAGTATAGCTTTTGTAATTCTGGAGGTACTTTAAGGTATTCAGGAAAATGTGCTTAAGTGGAACATCTCCATTCTCAGTGATTCTGGATAAATGATGTGTAGCTATAACTTCCTTTGTGGTTAAATTATAAGATATTATGCATTACAACATGATTGAATATATGCCATTTCAAACCTAGCCCAAGATAAATGACCCATATTTCAAGTTAAGCTTTTTACATTTGAAAAGAAGACAACAACCTTGGACCATGACTAAATCCCAGAGCCGAAAGACTGATGTATCATATATTCTAAATATCATTGAGTTGAAGGCAATGAAATTTGTTATATACTATGATATTTGAGAACATATGTGAGCTTTTTAAATGTACTCCATGGTTCAGTACTATTAAGTCCTGATACAGCCAGCTGATGCATCGCGTCATCAACCTGCCAGGAAGCCTTTGGAGAGCCATTTATCCCTGGATCCAAATCAAGTGTGTACCCTGACTGTTAAAAAATATTTTGTTAGACTAAATGACTGAGCTATCTTTGACTAAATGACAGAGCTATCTTTGATGGGCTTGCCAAATGAATTATGACAGCGGTTGACCCTTCTGGGCCCTAGGGAAGTATTACCAAAAGAAAAAGAAAAAAGATCTGTTCTTTCTAGTTGTTGATCTTATGCAGAACAAATGTCTCATTCTTTTTGTTATGAATTTTAGTTGAGGTCCAAGTTTCTTGCATTCTTTTATATTGCAACTTAACAAGCTATATATGCCATTTATCCTACATATATTTGAAGAGGCATATATCCAAAGTTGGTGTGTAATGTTATTTCTGAATTACAAGGAAGTTGAGATTTAGTGGAAAGAGGGTAGATATTAAAGCTCGATTTACCTGGGTTCAAATTCTAGCATTACCATTAGTGGTCTCCAAATCTTTCAAGTGGGATAATGTCTACCTACGGGATTGCTGTGAAGATTAATGGTGGATGTTAAGTGCCTACCATATTGTAAGTACTTATAAAAATATGGCTTTTGTTATCATTACCTGACAACAATAGGCTTCCTCTAAAATTGCTAATTAAAGATTTACAAGGATAAGTATACTGAGTCCAATCATGGATAAAACGATAGGGAATGGGCAGTCATTGGGGCTATGGCCAACTGGAAAATATGCAACATGCCTAAAAGCATTCAAAACAAAATCAGCAACACAATCGCAAATAACAACAACAACAAACCCACTGTGTCAACCCCAAACCTGTCTACCCATTGGCCTCTAAACATGCAAATTCTCTCCAATAATGTATTTAAGAACACTCATTATAGATTAATTTGCCTCTGGCAACTTTATATACCAGACATACAAAAGGCTTTTTTCCTAAAACTCAAGTAGTTTCTAAATTCATTTTAAGTTTCCCCTAATTCTGCAGTCCCCAATCCTTGGGCAGCGAACCGGTACCAGTCTGTGGCCTGTTGGAACTGGCCACACAGCAGGAGGTGAGTGGCAGCAAGCGAGCAAAGCTTCATCTGTATTTACAGCCGCTCCCCATTGCTCGCATCACTGCCCGAGCTCCACCTCCTGTCAGATCAGCATTGGATTCTGCATTATGGTGAGTCGTGTGATATTTCATTATATGTTACAATGTAATAATAATAGAAATAAAGTGCACAATAAATATAATGTGCTTGAATCATCCTGAAACCAACACCACCCCCACCACCCCCTCACTGCCCCCCATCCATGTAAAAATGTCTTACATGAAACCAGTCCCTGGTGCCAAAAAGTTTGGGGACCAATGCCCTAAGTTTTTTGACCAACACAATATAAGTCTACACATCCCAACTTTGTTTCACTGCTCCCCTGATGACTTAGAGAACTTGAACGCTCAGACAGCCACAAGAAGTGTAATCAGTTTCCCTGTCTATCTGAATTCCCGGGAAACCCAACAGAAATAGAACAGAAAGGAAACATAGAGAATATGTTTCTTTTCCCTCAGGCTTTTGCCACATTGCTATAAATGTCTTCACATCAGAGGTCCATGGAACTATGTAAACAGCTATGACTTCTCTGAGATAAAGACAATTTTTAGTTTTGTTACCTTTCTTTATATGTAGTATTCCTCTACATTGTACTTCAGGAAAGTTTTGGAATGTTTACCCCATAGATAAAATACAAAGATTTTACCCATGGGGGAAAACTGCTTAAAACAATTACCTGGTTTTCAGTGGTTTTTCAAAAATGTTTTCCTTCCCAAAGCTATCTGGAAGTTTACTTTCTTGCAAAAGATGGGCCTTCAGAAAATTTTCCACTGGCAGTGGTTCAATGCCATAATTACTTTCAATTAAACCCTCAAGTGATTCCCTTTCTCTTTGTTATCACCACAAACAATTCCTTCCTCTGAGTGTTAGATTCTGTCTAACTTAGGAAACTTCCAGAAGCAGCTTACAAGGCCACAGAGGGCAGAAATTCAAACTTTCTCCTTGTTTTACAAGTTCAACACGGCCTTCATGGACTCTCTAGCATCCATCTCAGTGTGGGGTCACCCTGGAGGGCTGGGTGTTTGTAGAGAGAAAGGGAGTTAAGGGTGAAGATTGGGGGACAGAGAGGTTCTGTTTTGCAAAGTTTAATGTGTCTACTAAGGAAGTTTAGGCAAGTGTAGGCAATTATTAGCCAAAAATTTATCTCAGAATAAAACCTTGATCTGATCAAATATTCTAAAGAAATGATTCATAAAGCAAGACAACTGTGCTAACCCTTTAAGTTAGGAACATTTACATTTTCCTAGAATTTATTTCACCCTCCAAATATATTTCTGACCATACAATTTTACAATCTGTCACAGGTAGGCAAGTCTACCAGCCATAACTGTTTTAATTCTATCTAATTTTTTCAAACCATGTTTCTACAAAGTACTTAAGATTTCTTGGGGGTGGCTTCACTAGAGGGATCTCCACGATGGCCAGGCAGCAGCAGCAGCAGCAGCTCAGCTTCTCTTCTCCCACCCCCACCCCCACCCCCCAGTTCAAACCCTCGTGTTCTAACGAAGGAAAAAAATACATAGGTGAAGAACAAAAGCTTCTGTTTAACCAAAGCCCTAAGCCCAGAGGTTAGGCCTAAACCTCATGGGTCAGGAACATTTAAAAAGGTAGAAATTGTTCATTTTCACGAATGAAAATCCAAGTTTGCTTCTTTGTCTGCCTTGGCTGAAAATTCCTTTCTCTTGCCTGGACAAGAAGAGATCTGATGTGCCTCTCAGCTCCGCTTTCAGTCATTTTGTTCAGTAATCTCTCCATCCTTCACAGTGTATTTCTTTAGACTTTGCCTTTTTTCTTTTGAATTTTGCACCTCAATAGTCTCTTGGTTGAGTTGTGTTGCTGATAATTTGAAGATAACTCTAGTTCCCTGTGATTTGGCTATTAAGTAGATTTACAGGTGAGTCTCTTTAGTTATGCCCTGAAAAGGGGATAAAGTTTTTGTAATCTATTTAGAAGCCACACAATTTAACATAATTCTACTCTTTCATTTCTCCTCACCTTATACATATAATCCATTAAGCTGTTTTATAGAGGCTAAATATGATAGGGCAGTGGCACTATAGTATTTCTTAACCTGTTACCAAGACTGCAATATTTTAACAGGAATGAACACCCAAATGCAAATTTCCATTCTCTTTGTATAACATTTATGCAATAAAGAATGAATTGAGTACATGATTTTTCATTTCTGGGAGTACTGGGCCTAGTAATGCATGAGCTGCAAGAAGCAAGCATTAATCTATCCAGCTGCTAAGAAATGAAATGTCACTTAGAGGAACTTGTTCTTGCCAGCACACTCTTTCATAGAATTCTTCATCAAAAAGTGGAGGAAAAAGTCATTCTTTTTCCAATTGCATTAAATCATAGCACATCTAGTTGTTTTCAAGTGTTCTGACTTACTTCCTGCATATGGAGTGTACCGAAGCTTGAGTTTTTCAAAGATAACATGTTTGATTTCATTTTTTACATGGAAGAGATGCTTTTTTTTTAATAAAAGAAAGGTAGGATGAGAGCAAAAGAAATATTTCTTTAAAAGAACATTTTTCTAATTTTTTTCCTCTACTGCTGTTGCTACTTCCAGGCTGGCATCTTAAGTTTCTATGGGTTTTGGATGGTATCACAGGGTGTGTGTGTGCATGTGTGTGTGTGTGTTTGTGTACATACACACTTGTATTTACCAGCTTAATTGTGTTTACTGGTGTTATTGGATGAATTATTTCTCTAGTGAATTGAGATTACAAATTTTAAGATGAATTAAGATCACAAATATTATCAGTGATAATAAAGCACTTTAGTATAATAGATGACTGAAGGCCAGATGTGGTAGCTCATGCCTATAATCCTAGCACTTTGGGAGGCCGAGCTGGGAGGATCACTTGAGGCCAGGAGTTCAAGACCAGCCTAAGCAACATAATGAGACCCCTCCTTTATAAAAAATAGAAAAATTAGCCAGGCGTGGTGGCACATGCCTGTAATCCTAGCTATTCAGGAGGCTGAGGCAGGAAAATCACTTGAGCCCAGGAGTTTGAGTGTGCAGTGAGCTATGATGATGTCTCTGGACTCTAGCCCAAGCAATAGAGCGAGACTCTGTCTCAAAAAATCAAACAAACAAACAAAAAAACAAATAGGTAACTGAAAAGCCTGAGCGTTGTTTAGTTTTAATGCACAATTTTATGTATATACACACACACACACACACTCCTATGCTTTGTGAAATAAAACTGTGGACATTTTATTGATTTTCTGCAAATATTTCTTTCTGTAATCACCATATGGTTACATGTAAGAAAAGTAACACCTACTTTACTGGATGTCGTGCAGGGACTCATTGTTTCACATAGTGGGACCTTTCCAGGTAACTTGGACTTTTTTCTTTAATCTACCAAGAATTTTCAAATCTTTCTTTAAAATTGTACCACATAGGTCCCTCTTTTCTTAAATGGTGGTAGGAAACATAATTTAATCTCTCATGTGTAAATGTGGGACACGTAACTCGTAAGAGTATTTTAAACATAGTGTTCAAGTCCGTGAGTCCGCGCGGCTTAGGCCATCGGTGGCCTTGGGCCTCCAGTGCGGGGCGAGGAGGGCGAGGGGCGGCCCCGCTGTCCCGACCAGCGTCCCATCCCGACCAGTGTCCCGTCCCGACCTGTGTCCTGTCCCGACCCGTGTCCCGTCCCGAGGGCGGCTCCGCCGTCCCGACCAGTGTCCCGTCCCGACCCGTGTCCCGTCCCGACCTGTGTCCTGTCCCGACCCGTGTCCCGTCCCGACCCGTGTCCCGTCCCGAGGGCGGCTCTGCTGTCCCGACCCGCGTACCGTCCCGACCGGCGTCCCGTCCCGACCGGCGTCCCGTCCCGACCGGCGTCCCGTCCCGACCAGTGTCCCGTCCCGAGGGCGGCTCCGCCGTCCCGACCCGCGTACCGTCCCGACCTGTGTCCTGTCCCGAGGGCGGCTCCGCCATCCCAACCAGCGTCCCGTCCCGACCGGTGTCCCGTCCCGACCCGTGTCCCGTCCCGACCGGCGTCCCGTCCCGACCAGTGTCCCGTCCCGACCGGAGTCCCGTCCCCGACCGGAGTCCCGTCCCCACCGGCGTCCCGACCCCACCGGCGTCCCGTCCCGACCTGTGTCCTGTCCCGACCCGTGTCCCGTCCCGAGGGCGGCTCCGCCATCCCGACCCGTGTCCCGTCCCGACCAGTGTCCCGTCCCGAGGGCGGCTCTCTGTCCCGACCGGTGTCCGGTCAGTGTCGCTGCCGTCCGCCCTCCCAGCCTGCAGCCCATCGCCGCCCGCCGTCCTCCCCGCACCCTCCGCCCTTCCCGCGCTGCAGGCCGCGCCAGGGTGGCTCTGAGGCCGGGAGCGCAGCGGCCGCAGTTCGGAGGCCAGGAAGTCCGGGGCGCTGACGGTGGCCTTCCCGCTCGTCACCGCACGGGGAAGCGCAGAGGGGCGGCAGGGCCGAACTCGCCCTTCGCCGCAGCACCCCCGCCCAGCAGGGCGCAGCCGGCCTAAGCGCCCCTGGAAGGTCCTGCCCCTCACACCGCCACGCGACAGTCCCATGTCCGCAGGGGTCCTGGACGGACCAACACGCGGACCGGGCGGCCCTGCCAGGCGGTGGGGACACATGGCTGAGGGGCCAGTGGCGCTCGCTTGAATCGGCGTGGCAGGCCCAGGGGCAGATGGCTGCCTCTGACAAAGTCGGGGGCCTAGCCCTCCTTTCCTCCTTGCCCTCCTTCCCTCCTTGCCCTCCTTCCCCTCCTTGCCCTCCTTCCCTCCTTGCCCTCCTTCTCTCTTTCCCTCCTTGCCCTCCTTCCCTCCTTGTCCTCCTTGCCCTCCTTCCCCTCCTTCCCTCCTTCCCTCCTAGCCCTCCTTGCCCTCCTTCCCCTCCTTGCCCTCCTTCCCTCCTTCCCTCCTTGCCCTCCTTCTCTCTTTCCCTCCTTGCCCTCCTTCCCTCCTTCCCTCCTTGCCCTCCTTCCTCTTTCCCTCCTTGCCCTCCTTCCCTCCTTGTCCTCCTTGCCCTCCTTCCCCTCCTTCCCTCCTTCCCTCCTAGCCCTCC
>VSMD01117491.1:0-15386 GCA_008750895.1 Mirza zaza | reverse complement strand
CTATCTATCTATCTATCTATCTATCTATCGAGAGAGAGAGATTTATTATGAGGAATGGGCTCACACGTTTACAGAAGCTGAGCACTTCTACAAACTGCCACCTGCAAATCTGCAATCTTGTGGCCCAGGAAAGCTCCAGAGGTGGTGTGTAGACTCCAGTCCAAGTCTGAGGCCTGATAATCACCAGAGATGCCAGCAGTAGGAGAAGATGGATGTCTAGCTCAAACAGTCAGGCAGAAGGGGCAAATTCTCCCTTCCTCCATCTTTTGTTCTGGTCAGGATCTTAAAGAATTGGATGGCCAACTGCATTGGTAAGGGTGATCTTTAGTCTATCAATTCAAATGCTGATCTCTTATGGAAACACCCTCACAGAGCACTCAGAAATAATGTTTAGCAAATTATATGGACACCCCGTGATCTAGTTAGTGCATAAAATGAACCATCACACCCCTGTATAGCTAGAAGGAGCACTACAGATCTGTCTTTATGGGTTGGCTCTTACAGAACCTCTCATGAGGTGAACCCATTTAAACCTCACCACTTCAGTCTTGTGGGCTTAAATTTGGATTTATGGTTCATTTCACTGGCAACGCAAAGGCAACTCCATTCTCCTATTTTACTTTATTGCCTTGAGATCTCCTTGATTTCCAACCTTTTCTTCCCCAAATCATCAAAATAATACTATTCTCATACAAAAAATAAAAATAAAAAGCTTTGGTGTATCAGCAGAAGACACCCCTTAGTTAGCTACCTATCTATTTATCTATCAACTTATCTCCCTGTTTATTTATTTAGATTTGGTTTTCCAGAAGAGAAGACCTTAGGGATGGAAAGACAATGGACTTTTTTAGAGGACCTGGCTCTAGTCTGGGTTCTGCTCCTTATTATGTGTGTAAGAAGACAGTAGGAATCTGCATCTTTGTTTCCTCTCTGTAAATTGGGGGAAATAATCTTAGCTGTACAGGTTATAAAGCTTAGGTGACAGCAAGCATTTGGAAAGGACTGTATCGCCTACACAGTAGCAGAGCCCCATTAGCGCGAGTGTGGTGAGCTGGTGTGGAGCTGTGGTCATTTCTCATCTGTTTTCACGTGGGAAGCAGCAGGGCGCCTTTGAGAAACCACCCCTGGCAGGAGTGCAGCCTGTGAACACGGGCCAGGGCGAACTGACCATCCATCATAGAGAGTACACCGCACCCATAACACGACACCGAGAAAAAGGACACCTTGACTTCTTTAAGGATTAAGAGTTTCCAAAGTGTTTGTGTTACCTCTTTTTTTATTTTGATCATCAAAACAATGCTCTGAAGCAGTCCAGGCACAGATTATTGGCCCCATTTTGCAACTGAAAAGCTCTGAGGAGTCAGCAGGCTTCCCCAAGCTTCTGGAACCAGGAAGCATTAGAGCTGGAATTGAACCTGTGTCTGTAGACTCAATGCGGGCAGTGCTCTCTTGATGTGTTGCTCTGCTGCCAGTGAGACAGACAGAGCGCAGGCAGAGGCTAAGTGGTGCTTATGCGTCGCCTATTATTTGTGGGTAATTGGAGCTACAGGGGACCACATCCAAATCATTAATACTGAACTTGAAACTAGTACATAAATCTCAGGAAATGTAATCTTAGCAAAGTAAGGAATTGTCTTCATTTTTATTTTGATGGAATGTGCTATTAAAGTGGAGCCTTGGAGATCTGAGTGTGACAATAAAAAGGCTGAGAGCTTAATTGGTTAATTAGGTGAGAGGTAATCAGGAGCCAGACTTGCAGCATACAGAAGGGAAAAACTGAGGCGTAAAGTTGACATTATCTTCTCTCAGGGCCATAATTTCCAATTATTTTTCAATTGTCAAAGGACAATTTATAAATCTGGGTTGCCAGTCTGAAAGCCTTTTGCCTCGATTTGTGCAAAGAACTAATTAAAACTTTATTCACATTTAATAGCAGGGGGGAAAGGAAAGGATGGAAAAAAGTATGATTTTGTGTTTTTATGACTATGTTAAAAAGAGAAGTCTATACAAAAAAGAATGCTTGTTTTATTTGGATGTAATTTGTCTAACTGGATTATCTATTTTTAAAGTTAACACCCTATCTTTTTAAAATTGACTACTATCTTTTTAAAAGTACCGCTATTCCAGCATCCATCAGAAACTCACAAGATTGTTTGTTTTGGCACATTGAAAGGGTTATTTTAGATACCAGAATATATGATGGCTTCTCCAGAACAGTGATTCTCAACACATGGTCCCAAGACCAGCAGCATCAGCATCAGCATCATCTTAGAAATGCAATTTCTCAAGCCCCACCCGACACCTGAAGAATCAGACTCCACTCGGGGCTGAGGTCCAGCAATCTGGGTGTTACAAGCCCCCAGGCGATTCTGCTGATGCTGCTTTGAGAACCACTGCTCCAGAAGAGACAGGCGTTGACTTAGGGCTGGGGTGGAGTTTTTCCAATGCAGAATCTAAATCCCTTCTGATTTCCCTATAGAACAAAGATATAGGGCCAGTCTTGAGGCTGTTCTCAGAGAGTGGCATTCAGCTCAGGCTGAGTCTAGTGTCTGGGGAATTCTGGTTTGCTCAGGCCACCAGGAGGGCCCAGCTGGGAAAGCCATGTCAGACTGACCCTCAGTAATCTTCACACATGTCCTACACTTGGTGAGAAAAGTTATCCTCTGCACCAAGGCTTGCCTATGCACTGTCTTTTTAATAAGATTTGCCTTACTTGTAAGACATTAGATTTTCATTAGTGTTTTGACTTCATATGATGAAGGAGCCCATGAACACGTAGCATAATAGAATCTTATAGTCAGGAGGGTTCTTAAAAGAACCATCTAGTCCAACTTTAGGGGTTGATTACAACATTCTGAACAACAACAACAAAAACAACAACAGTAATAGTATTTGCAAAGCACTGTGTCTTTTCATAGAGTCATTTTCATATATGCTAACATGGTTTTCAAATAGTGTATGTGTTAGAGAAGGTGAACAGCAGTAGCATCATTATCATGCTTGTCATCATCATCATCATCGTCAGGAAACTGAGGCTTTGAGAGGCTGAGTGACTTGTCCAAAGTCCCACAGTCAAATAGGAAAATTGATACTGAAATTCACATTTTTCCATCCTCTTAGCATCGTACCTACATAGGATCAAGGAATTAGATTAAATTGGATGAATTGTATGAATATGATGCTTTATTTCTAAAAACTCTCCCTGTCAACCCATGAGGGTGGGTATTCATTTTCAATACCTTTCGGGCAAACTAAAAGTAGACCTACCATTTGATCCAGCAATTCCATCCCTGGGGATCTACCCACAGGAAAAGAAGTCGTTTTATTAAAAAAGACATCTGCACTGAAATGTTTATCGCAGCACAGTTCACAATCACACAGTTGTGGAATCAAACTAAGTGCCCATGAATTCATGAGTGGATAAAGAAAATGTGGTACGTATATACAACATGGAGTACTACTCAGCCATAAAAAGGAATGAAATAATGTCTTTTGAGGCAACTTGGATGGAACTGGAGAGCATTATCTTAAGTGAAGTACCTCAGGAATGGAAAAACAAACACTGCATGTTCTCACTTGTAAGTGGGAGCTAAGTGAGGGCTATTTATGGTCATGAAGTGGTAGACATTGGAAACTAAGAAGGGGAGAGTGGGATGGGGGTGAGGGATAAAAATCTATCTATCAGGTACAGTGATCACTATTCTGGTGACAGGTACACTAAAAGCCCTGATGTCAGCATGATAAAAATTCATTCATGTAACAAAAAAACACTTGTACCCCCTAAATCAATCAGAAAAAAAAAACCCTTTCAGGCTAGAAGAAACCGGGCTCACTCGCTACCCCTCTTTGCTACTCTTCCCTTGGCAACCACCTTCCTTCATTACCCCCACTGCACATCCTTGCTGAGGTGGACAGCGGGCCATCTCATGCCTTTAAGGAGTTGATAACAATCAAAATGCCTTTGGAATTTCTTCTCAAATTAGAAATGAGGCTAATCATGGAGCTAGGTCTTTCTTCACGTTGAGCATATAGAAATGAGTGTTTTGAATTATCTCCAGTAGTGATAATGACTATAGGCCACCTACATATCCTCTCCCAGTCTCCTGTCACTGGTGACCTGCACCTAGGAGATGATCGGGGGAGCTCATGGCATTGGGCCAGCTGCGGTCCAAGTGCCTCCATGCTTTGTCCATCTTCCATCTCTTAAGAAGTTGACAGAGAGAGATGGAGTGGATAAGATCCTGAGATTAGCAGGTTGGAGACAAGAGTGAGGGTGTTAGGTGATCCCAGAAAACAGAGTTACCTTTCAGGGCATCTAAAAGTGTGCTGCACTTGGGGTATTGTGGTTATTAATGTGATTGTTTAACCTCTTTGGCTCTCCCTGGTGCCTACTCCAGGGCACCGTGACCCCGGTTTAAAAATGCATTCAGCCGGTGAAAGCCTGCCAGGCACATCTGTGTAGGGCTGTTATTTGAAGGTACTCCAGTCAGAGTGCATGCTGCAGATGAAGGTAAAATGACACATGGTAACCCTTTTCAGCACCCTTGTCAGCTAAATAATTTGCCCAAGGGCAGGCAGTACATGAAATGAGGGAGCCGAGAATCACAAATCATCTGTTCCCCCTTAGGGAAACACAGGGTATATATTTTCTGGAAGTATCATTTATTATGTTGTTTGAAAATGTTACTCTGAGCAACAGATGTTATTTTTGGAGCCCAAGCAACTTTATTTTAGTAAAAAAAAAAAAAATAAAAAATAAAGGCTTGGCAGAAGTTAAAAGGTGGTTGGCTAGGAGAAGTGGTTGGTATACAGGGTTCCAATCTAGTTTCCTTAGTTGTATGTGACAGTTTACATGCAGAGGCAGAAATCTGCAATTTGCTGTCTTAGAGTGGTCACCACCCTGCTGTGACTAATGCAGCCAGGACTCAGCAGGAGTCCTTCCCCAAACCTTCAGCTCTCAAGTGCCAGAGGGGACAAGCAAAATGGCTGAGAATCTGATCATCCTGTCATCGGAATCCATTTGGGTTTTGGTACAGTTCGTTCTCTCTCTTCATTTAGCTCTTAGTCTGCTTTGGAAGAGCAGTTTGAAGCCTCAAAGAGACATCACAACCCTCAGTGCCAAGAAGATTATTTACAATTTACTGTTATATTAAAATTTTCAGAGTGGCACTCTAAGCTTAATGAAGAGAACACTTCACCGGAAAATTTCAATAACACCCTTTTGGATGCTCTCGGGTCAAGTTTCCAAAGGAAATTTGGTTTTATTTCTATCTTATTCTCATACACCTTTGACTACTTTGTTCTGATAAACACCTATCTCACGAGTAGCAAATTGCAGAGGGAAAGGTAGAGAAGGAAAGTTCACTGTGACCGCTTAGTGGATCAGGGGCGACTCGAGCCTAGAGAACTAAACTGTGGTTCTGTTGGCCCCCAAGACTGTGAGTCCTCAGTTCAAGGTATGACCACCCATGGGAAGTTCTGCTGTTGACTGTGTCAAGGAAGCCCAGTCTGGTGGGTGGTGACATAGAGCCTGAGATCACTTGCCAGTGGTGATACAGGGCATCCAATAGGTGGCTGCATGAGGCATGAGATGATCAATCAGTTTTGGATCAATTTTCTAGCCTAAAGTTGAGGGTTCAGGCCTCGCTCATGTCATTTGGAAGAGGGACCTAGTGAGCTTCATAGGCTGTCAAGGTCTCAGAAAAATGCAGTAGATTCAGAGTAGGCTCCTATGGTGAGCCGGTGGTTAACTTCATGGATGGCCGAGACACTGTGGTTGTTTAGGGGAACTCTAAAATTTGGTGAATAAATAGTAAGTTTAGAGCTTACTTCAGAAACTCTAGCGAGGAAGGTGGACAAATACAGGCCCCCTGGATGGTAACGGAGCCCCTAGCGTAAACTTGCTCCAGTCAGGATTGGCTCAGAGATGAATGGATCTGCTGGGGTCAAACTTGATTAACTGTTCCATGTGCCGGTCAACTGCCTAAGTAATCTCTGATTCATTCCTACCCTTTCCCTGCTTTGCTCTATTTCAAATGGACCTACATGTCCTGGGCCCCTTTACCCTTTGCACTCCTGGTATGTTTGGCCAATGTGAGGCAGTGGCAGGAAGATGAAGTCTGAGAAGAAGGGAAAACCACAGTATTTCCCATGATGTCTTCTGCAGTAACTGCGTCTCATCTAGAGCTCTAATTATGTTAAAAAGTTACCATCCCACAGTCATCCTCTCTTCACTGTCTCCAGCTTCTTCTGGAAGGCTCCAGGTGCTAGGCTTTGGTTACCTGCTTCTTCCAGATGTCCTCCGAGCTCTAGTTGTGGTTACAGTTTTCTGCTGTTGCTTTCCCATCCCCTAACTGGCTTCTAGGGTCTGTCATCATTTTGGATAATAATTTTCCTCTATTAAATGCCCTCTGTTTAAGACCTAGAGTGGTTTCTGTTTTGCTGGCTATATCCTATGATGGTCCTAATGAGCAGATATAGAACTGTATCAGAGACAATCTGGCTATTAAATTGCCTCCTCTCTCTATTTCACATTTATGTTTTATATCCTACTGAAAACATTTCCCCTTTCTAACTCAATTTTTCACATTCATGTTGAACCTTAGTTTTTTGGCTCATTGCCCCTTTCCTTTCAAATATGTATATTCATCTTAAAATTAACAAAGGCACCATTTGAAATACAGTCCAGGAAAAATGGGTCTATGAGTCACAAAATGAAATTATAAATTTTAATTGTCATTCTTTCTTTTTCCCTGTTGCCTGAGTCACCCACTTTTTCTAGTATGTTATTCCTTTCTCTTTTTTAAATACCAGGCCACCTGGCAGGGGTAACATCTGCTCAGATTCTGTGTAGTGCTTTTGGCATTGTTGGCTCACAGCAAAAGAAAGAGCCTCTGATCTCCACCTACATTCTGTGATATTTCTACAAAAGGTAGAAACTAGGGATCCTCATTAACACTACCCAGGACTCGAGATCAAACTATACTCATATTGTTTCAGCAAAGTTACTCAAAAATTTTAACAAAAGTTTAGGCTCAACATGAACATCTATCTCTGTATAAAGCTGTTGCTAATGGGAGGAATTTAAATGCTCACAATATAAATGGATGTTATAGGATTCCAAGATCTGGTACAACATTGTAAGGAGGCTTAGATTCCATTCTTCACTGTGGCAGTAAGTAGCTGTGTGATGATAGGCAAGGCTTATCCTTCTAGGACCATTTTTCACATTTACAAAATAAGGGAGTTGAACTAGATAATCTCTAAGAGCCCAGAAATATGAAGTTGCAACCATACAGTAAATTTGGTTGTATGTGTTTTTTTAAATTCTTCATGCTTTATTTTCCTTCTTTGAGAACAAAAAGAAATCATCAAGTACATAGAAAAAAAAAAACATAGAAAGAAAACTTTCTCTGCTCCCTTTTCTCACTCCAATACCGCTATCCACATTACCCTTCGTGCCCTGACCAGAGGGTATACAATGCACATGGATAATGACATGTGTGTGTTAACTAGAGATCCTCTATATCTCTTCACCCTAGAAACAGTGCTCTAGCAGTTGGCTCTAAGACTAGGAAAAAATTTAATGGGGTTTTGATTATGGATTTTAATTTTGTATAGTTAATATTTATACGCAAGCTTTCCCCATCCTTCTTAGCTATAGGATTACTTTGGCAAATTAGAAGACCGATCCTCTGATTTCCTTCTTTATTCTGATTGACCCACCCGCTGCTTTCTCCTGGTGGCCGTCCTTGGCCAGGGCTGCGTATGGGCTTTGGTCCACTTGGTGCGTAACCAGAGTGGGCTGCCATTTCAGCCATGAGATTTGGATTCTTCTGCCCTCAAACAGTTCTCTTCCCATTCCCTTACCATTATCCTGTGTAATTGTCCTAAAAGCTTCATAAGAGATTTATTTTGGTTAAGACGGTAGTCTCATTTTTCAAGTTTCTGCTTAGACCACACTTCCTAAGGGAAGCTTTTCATTTCTCTCCCTAGGTGAGAGTATGTTCCTAAAATGCTCTCTACTTTCCTTACCAAAGGGTCCAGATACTGGAGGTTTAAATTCTTTATGGATGGCACCCTTACAAAAGTCTCAAAAATGTAAGCTCTAAAAAATGATGTTTCAGTGGCATCTGCACATGCCTCACACCTTCTTCAATCTCTGTGTGTTCCACCTCAGCTTGCCAAGTGGCCTGTTACTGTGCTGCCCAGTACGGGTCACAGTGCTTTGTACTTAGAACTGGTGAAATAAACACAATCTAGCACTAATTATTTTTAAGTATAGCACCAAGAAAAGGATTTAAAACAAAAATGACCCAAATGTGCTACTACTCTATGTATATACCTCTACAAATGAAAACTGCTCAACTACTGAGAACTGTACCAACCATTATAATGAAACAGATTTTCAGTATTATACAAAGAGAAATTTGTCACAGATGCTAAGTAGTTTTATTTATTTTTTTCCCTCTGTCCATTTTCCAAAATTTATGGTAATCCCTAATGTTCTCTTCTTCTTAAATGAATTATGGAATATCACAATTTTGCTCTGTTGTCTTAGACCAATATCCATTAAATCTCTCTCTCCTTTTTCATTGTCAAGAGGATAAATTTGGTTGAAATTTTTTGTTGCTGTTTGTTTTGTTTTCAGTCTGATTCATTATTATGTCAATAAATATAAAAAAAGTATCTGACTTTTTAATAAAGAAAACTAAAAATCCTGATGAGCCAAATACAAATTTTAAAAATATATAGTTAAATCAATAATTATTCTTCCTGTAAAAGTAAAATGAATCATCTTTCTGGAAGAACTAAAAATTTCTTTCTGTATTAGCAAGGCAGTAAATAAGAGTGGAATACTACCATGGTTGTGTTCAACAAATGATAAGGACCTGTCAAAAGGACACATGAGCCAACTTGAGAGGGGTCCTTTGGGCCACTTCTGGGACAAAATAACTAATGATGGTAATGGATTACAACCTACTGAGTAAAATAAGAATACATGAGTCCCTGTTGATATAAACAGTAAATGTTTAGAAAAATCAATGGGTAGAAAAACAAGCTGATCCTTACAGTAGAATATCAACCATTAAATGTAGAAGAGATGATAGAGTTAGAAAACTACCAAACTACCGTTGGAAAACCATCAGGACAGTAACTGACTCAGGCAAGTCATCAGTGGATGCTGAAACCAATGAGTGAAAGTGTGATGAGGATGAGGATATCCATGTAGTCTCAGGGTATTTCTCAGGGTATCTCCCACAAATTACTTACTAATTAAAAATGGAAAAATTATAACTTTACAGTGGAGAAACCTGAAAAATGCCACTTAATCAAATAAATAAAGTGACCATCATCAGTGGTGGGACCAACCAACAATCTGTGCCTTCTAGTATAATATAGTACACTAAGAACACCACTCCCTTGGTGGCATCTCTGTCCCCAAATGCATAACCTGAATCTAGTCATGAGGAAATATTAGACAATTGAGGGACATTTTAATGTGTCTCTCTTTAAAAACTGGGTACTCTTCAAGATTCCCTGTACTCTGCAAAAATGTCAAAGACAAAATTAAAAAAAAAAAAAAAACAGAGAATGATTCCAATTTAAAAGAGAGTAAAAAGATATGACAACTAAATGCTGTGTTTGGGCCTAGAGTAGATCCTGGACCAAGGGGGAGAAAAGTAGCTATAAAGGGCATTATTGGGACAATGAAGAAGTTTATGGGTTATGGATAATATTATTGTATCAATGTTAAAGCTTCTGATATTGATCATTATACTTTTGTTATATTACAAAATGCCTTTGTTATAAGTGTACATATAGATGCATTTGGAGGTAAAGAGGCATAATATCTCTAACTTACCTGCAAATGGTATAGAAAAATGTGTGTATATATGTTTACATATATTTTATATGTTATATATTTTTAATATAATATATACATTTTTATATGTTATATATATTTTAGATATTATATATTTTTATGTTTTATATATTTTATATAATTATATATAACTTATAAAGTATATATTTTATATATTTACATGTATGTATATGTATGTATATATATATACAGAGAGAGAGAAGAGTGAAGATTGACAAATGGGAAAAGATATAAACAGTGTATGAATCTGGATCAACAGAATATGAGAATTATGTATTCTTTTATCATAGCTTTTTTTTGAGTTTGAAAATACATCCAAAAAAGTGACAAAAAATATTGAAAAGCAAAATTTCCCCATCAGCGGAGGCAGTCATTTACATTTTACTGTGATGAGAACGAAAAGCCCAGTTTCTTGAAATAAATAGCCAGAGCCTTCATTTCCTGGTCCTCAGATAACTGTGCGTATTTTGAAGATAAAGTTCTGTTTCGTTTTTGTTTTGTTTTTATTTTTTTTTTTGCATCTTTAAGTATAAGGAGGGAACCAAAAAGAGTAAAAATGGGACACTCCTGATAAGTTAACATTATCACTTTAGTGAGAGGAAGCAGTTGATAAGTTTTAGCAACACATTTCATGGTTGTTTCCCGACAATGACCATAAATTACATCTTTCATGTCAGTCCCAACTGGTGGGAACTCATATGAAAAATGACTTGCTAGTTCTCAAGATTCTTGCAAGTCCCTGTTGACATTTTGGCAGAGGAAAGCTGGGGGTGGCTGGATTGTAAAATATTTCCCAAAATTACAAAATATTTTAAAGCTGACACCAGACCAACACTCGTATCTGCTGATCACAAATAGTTCTAAGCTCTTCCGGTTTTCCTTGAGCATCTGCTTTATATGCAAAGTAAGTGGCCTCTTCTACTTTCTCCTGCCTTCTTCAACAGAAGAGATCTACAGTGCAGAGTCCATCCGCTAATGTGGACAATCTAGAGCAGGTCCAAGAAAAGAAGCTGAGAGAGAAGACAGGCTGAGAGATGCCTGACAAATCTGCAGATGGCCCCCATTTTCTCATTTTGCAACATGTCATGTTCTCTTTAGGGCAGGTGCTGCTTTATAATGCGTTATCTCATTTAATCCCTTCAATATCTCTATGACATAGGCACTATTTTACCCTCATTCTGTAGCTCAGATACCTGAGGGTTAGAGAAGTAAATGACTTGCAAATGTGAGTGGTAGGGTTGAGGTCTGAATGAAATTCTGTCTGACTTCAGAGTCTCACTGAGTTTGAACCACCCTGTCTTATTGATTGTATTGATCACCCAAGTCTACTTTCTCCTGAGGACTCACGTGCAAGATAATACCATTTCACTCATGCATAATTTGGTACACATCCTGGTTTGGAAGAAAATACTAACAGCTATTATAGGTTTTCTGAACTCAGCAATCTCATTAACAAGCACTCTTCAAGTCTAAGGGGCAAGAGTATTTGATACAGTGTTGCTTCTTGTGAAGATTTTGAAGTCATTGCTGAATCATCAGAGATAGAGAGATTAAATTAACACTTTTTGGAAAGTTGGTAATCATGATACAATTGCATAAAAATTGACATGGCAATTTTGGCAAACTTTGGTATCAGGATGGATAAACCTCTATGATAGGATTCTTACTCTGAGGTCCAAACCCACCAAGGAGTCCACAGATATATTTCAGAGGGTCTGTGAACTTGCGTGGGAAAATGTTTCATCTTCATTTTTACTAACAAAGTAACATTTAGCACCACCCTCCATTATGAATGTAGAAAACACATCACAGTGCTAGCAATACCAGTGCCTTTGTCAATAATAGAAATCACAGATACTTTCACTCATATCAGTTCTTGCTGATATCTCAAAATGCCATTTATGTTCATTAGTGTGAAATTATGATAATTAGACCTGACACTAGATCATATTTCATGTTAATAAAGAATATAATTACTATATCACCAATTTATTAAAAAATATTTCCCTAACAACATATTAATATTATTAAATACTCTAATAGTGGTATTTTAGCATACTTGGTTTTACTTATAATTATATATATTTTATTTTATATTATATATTTTCAAATATTATTATAAGAAGTGGTAATGGTCAGGCGCATTGGTTCACGCCTATAATCCCAGCACTCTGGGAGGCCAAGGTGGGAGGATTGCTTGAGGCCAGGAGTTCAAGACCAGCCTGAGTAACAGTGAGACCCTGTCTCTATTAAAATTGAAGAATCAGCTGGGCTTGGTGGTGCATACCTGTAGTCCCACCTACTTGGGAGGCTGAGGCAGGAGATCACTTAGGCCCCAGAGTTTGAAGTTGTAGTGAGCTACGATGATGCCACAGCACTCTAGCCTGGGCGACAGAGCAAGATACTGTCTCAAAAAAAAATAAATAAATAAGTAATGGTCCACAATACAAAAAGGGTTAAAGATCCTGCTCTGCAGCATAAACCTCGTTATAGCCTTAGTGTGGAATATCCTGGCTTAACAACTAGCTGGTTTTGGAGTCCCCTGGGAGACTGCAGTTAGCCCAGAAGTTGAGAAAGGCTCTAAATGCTAGAGCAAGGTAATTGTTAGGTACTGCCAAGTAGTCCTACCCAGCACTTCCCAATCAGAACAGGGAACTTCCCCAAGTCTCCAGACTCCCTGCACCCTCCCCCATCCCCATCCCCTCTCAGATCCCCCTTTCTGCCCCCCCCCCACTACCTGTTCTCCTTCCTACTCAATTTTAATGACTATGGCAGCTCTTCCGGCAGTGACTGCAGCATGACCCCAGTGCTCTGGGGAGCTGGGCCTGTGTTAGCAGGCCAGCGGGGTGGATTGGAGCCAAGACTTTCGTGATTCCCTCCACCCTCATTCTCCTGTGGAAACGCAGCTCAGCAGGACTAAGCTGGAGGGTTCATAAACCTGGTTATGTATTTGCATTTCTGGAACCTTCAGTTGTCCTTTTGTGTGTCATTCTCTCTCATTTCATTTCTTTCAATCCTTCATTTTCCAACAGGCGGATTCTGGTCACACCTACACAGGTGGCACCAGGTGTGTGCATATTTTTCTGATAGTTACAATGCATCATAGACACTTACTGGAAAAGGAAAGATAAAAACTCTTAGTGGTGTTAGATTACTTTATATACTTTAATATTATGTCTGCTTTTTTCCTTTACTTTTAATTATTTGTTTCATATTGTGTAGTATTTTTTTTTTTAGTCTTACTATCTCTTAGCTGAGTTTCTCATCTCAATCGATCATTTTATACATGCACTAAATAGTTTATTTTCCAAGTCTCTTTGTGGAGCGAGGATTAAGCTGGTGGGGTGTCAATGTCTACAGCCTAAGTACTTGCAATGTAGATTCCCAAAAATGAAAATGTCTGATACTGTAATCTCATTTAAATTGATTTCTCCAAAGCTCATTCATCAAGTATCAGGAAGGGCCCATTCTGAATTTTAATATATTTAAAAGTTCTAATTACAAAAAGTTCTGTCTGCATGATAGTTTTTAAGTTGTTGTCTTACCGAGGTAAGACACAGGGGTGGTGTTTACAGACCTTGATTGTCACATTTGGCAGGACACCAGTGAGCTGATGGAGGCACTAGAATATTCTCTATGTTCTTTGGCCATCAATAGATGGCCATGGTCGCTGCTCATAATGCCAGTGTTTTTCCCATCCTGCAAAATTCTTATTAATTAGGTTACTCTAGCTATTTGGCCAAATTTTCCTTGCAAAAAAAATGAAATAGAAACAATCCTTGATTCTTTTCTGATTGTTGGGAACACCGCTTCCCTTTATAAGGAGCGATAATCAAAAGTAGAATTTATATTCAGCTTCATAAGCCAATATGTGAGTTTTTATAACAGATTTGCCCTCCTAATTGCTTTGGTCTGGCAAATTTTAAAAGGCATTTGCTTTATGTGGATGGCAGTGTGAGATTGTCCAGAACTGCCCATGTGGTTGGGGAATCTGGACAAAACTTGTGTGTTCTGTCGGTCGCCAGGGAAACGCAGTAGCTAAATGAAAAGCCAGAGGACGAGTATGAGGACTATATATCTGTATTTGTCTGCTACCAGTGCTTTCAAGAAAGTACCACAGACTGGGTGGCTTCCACAACAGAAATGTATGGCCTCTTGGTTCTGGAGGCTAGACCTCCACAATCAAAGTTGGTTCCTCCTGAGGGCTGTAAGGGACAATCTATCCCCTGCCTCTCTCCTAGCACCTAGAAACCTCGGGCACTCCTTGGCTTGTGGGTGGTGCTCTCCCAGATCTTCACATCATCTCCTTGTGTGTGTCTCTCTCTGAGTCCTAATCCCCTTTTCTGTATGAACCCAGTCATAATTGATTAGGGCCCAGCCCAATGACCTCATCTTAAAACTTGATCATCGGTAAAGCTTCTATTCCAAATACGGTCACATTTGCAGGTACTGGGGTTAGGACTTCAATATCTTTTGGGAAGACACAATTCAACCCATACCACTATTTTGAAAAATCACTAGAGAGAACAATTTCTAGCTACTAGTGAAATTTCGGTGAATCATAAAATTTGCCTTTGGTGAATGTGTTTATTCTGGATGCCTTATTTAGATGATAGGATGCCAAAAGGAATGCACCATTGATGTTCTTTTTCTATAAATTATAAAAACTATTCAATTATTTCTACATTCTCTAGGGAGTGTGGCTGTCTATTATTTCCTCATAGAACTCATTGGCATTTTTCTGAATCCTGTTGTTTCCCTTTCATTTATAAATGCTAGACTTTCCCTCTTTAGGCAAATGTCTAATGATTGGGGTAAAGGGTATTTTTTTGTGAGCAAAGGACATGTCTAGGGCCCTTTTATTTGAGAAATTTAATTTAAGATCATTCATTTCAAACATTCAAGGCCTATACCACTGGTACATGTTTTTCACTATCCAGAACAGTAACCTTCACAGGGGTTAGTTGTGTTCTCTAAAAGTAGCAGATAATCGTTATCAAACTGAAATTCAAGCACTCATCATAACTCCCCAATTCTTTCTTTCAAAAAAACCTAAAGAAACCTTGGGTGACCCTAGGACTCTGTACAATGGCTGGAAAAACACTGACCCAGAAAATAAATGTGTAACAAGTCACATTTTTTCCCATTACTTAAGGGAAATTGTGGTGCTAATTTTTTTCTTAATCTGTCTGCTACATGTAAATATATGACTCACCCAAACTACCTCATTCTTAGCCCATAAATATTGGGAGTGATGACTTACAAGGAGGTCAAGTTCATGTGTGGTGAGTAAATACTTGTCTTCACATACTAATTTAACAAGAAAATAGTATTTTGCTAAGTAGCCTAAAAGAAGAAACGGTAGAAAATTCAATGAAGTAAAAAAGCAGTGTTATTTTTGAAGAAAAAATATAATGACAAAAGAATTTTTTTTTAAATCCAAGTAGTAATTGTATTAGCTTTTAATACCTGACAACATGATCGCTAGATCTGGTTCCGA
>VSMD01117489.1:0-68692 GCA_008750895.1 Mirza zaza | reverse complement strand
GGTGGCTCAAGCCTGTAATCCTAGCTCTCTGGGAGGCCGAGGTGGGCGGATCGTTTGAGCTCAGGAGTTCGAGACCAGCCTGAGCAAGAGCGAGACCCCATCTCTACTATAAATAGAAAGAAATTAATTGGCCAACTAAAATATATATAGAAAAAATCAGCCGGGCATGGTGGCACATGCCTGTAGTCCCAGCTACTTGGGAGGCTGAGGCAGCAGGATCGCTTGAGCCCAGGAGTTTGAGGTTGCTGTGAGCTAGGCTGACGCCACAGCACTCACTCTAGCCTGGGCAATAAAGTGAGACTCTGTCTCAAAAAAAAAAAAAAGTTAGAAATCTTCAGGAGCTTACCACGGGTGAGAATGACAGCCAGGTTGCCGAAGGCGCGGTTATGCGGGCAGGTGGCCGTACTGGTCATCTTAACACTAAAGTTTCAAACTCCAGACTTTTTATTTGCTATTGCTTAATATAGCACAGTACCACTATGATATTATAAATACTAATTTTAAAATAGACTTTGCTTATAAAATAGGTTTTGTGAAACAATTTTGATATATGGTAAAGTATTTTGTTCTATGATACACCGTACTGGATCATATCCATTTATTTCAGGGAGAGATAGTTTTGTGTGCTCCTAAGTCTTCGTAGCATACAGGGAAACCCTCTGCATCCTTTTCCAGAAGAAGTCAACATTGTCCAAAACCAAATTCATTCTTAGATGCAGACATTTCGCGATGGCTCTCTTTTTAGTATATATGTTGCCAGTGTGTTTGTGTGTAGGTGTCAACTACTGTAAGTGCCCGGTTCTCAGGCAGCAGGGACTGGGATCCCGTTAGCTCCTCTGTCCAGTGACCCACAGCCAAGCACAAATATAAACGCAAATGCTTCTTGGTAATGGTGAGCTAAGTAAGCAAATATGTAATGGTGTTCCTGACAAACGACTCAAAATCATCTGTTCAGAGGAAGGTGTGGGTGCTGGTTCATGTTCAATCCAGTCTTATTTAGCACCTTCGTTAATGATGCGAATAGAAAATAAACACCGGTGTTCACAGATGGTGCTAACTTTGGAGGTGCTGTTAACACAAGTGTCAAGAGAGGAGAAATATAAGCAGGAAACAGCAAAGATGCCAAAAAAAAAAAAAAAAAAGCTGAATACAGCAAAGGGAAAAACATCTCCCAACAGATATAAAATAAAACCCTAAAGACATTGGAGCAAAAAGTGTCAAAAGATGGGACGTTAAAGGGTGGGGGAGAAGAAGGAAGAGGCATGAGAGGAAGGGAAGAGAAGGAAGGTCTCTGCTGATAGATTGGGGGGGGTCTGAGGCTCCGGAGCCCGCTGCCCCCTCGTGAGAGGTGATCAGATGCTGGCCCGGGCACCCACTGAGGCGGCCCCAGACCTCTGCTCACAGCTGCTGTCCCATTTGTCTTGTGACAGGGTTTTGGTTTGGTTTGGTGTTGTTTCGTTGCTTCTACTTTTTTGTTCTTTCTTTATATTGGAGGGAGCTAGTGGGTATAGTGTTGTTCTTTAAGTTTGGTTTTTGAAGGTTTCATTATCCCTGGTGGAAAGCATTCATTTGGACATTCTGGAAGGTCAGAAGAGTGCAGCCTTTAAAGAGTCCAGATTCCAAATATATTAACAGAAAGCAAAATGGAGCATCCTCGCCATCTCCGTCTGATGTTGGTGGAGGGAAAACAAATCAGAGAGACTACACAGCAGTCACCGGGCCTTTCAGGGTGAGCTCACCCAGGCCCCACCAGCACGCAGAGGCCCTGCCCTGGTTCACCTTGCCGGGGGAGGGCTGCCGGGGCACAAAGAATAGGAACCTAGCCGAGTGCAGTGGCTCACACCCATAATCCCAGCACTCTGGGAGGCCAAGGTGGGATGGTCACTTGAGCCCAGGAGTTCAAGACCAGCCTGGGCAACATAGCGAGACCCTGTCTCTACAAAAAATTTAAAAATTAACTGGGCAGCACTGCCCAAGAGGCTCCACCCTCGTAGGGAGCAGGCAGATGTCCTGCTTCTTAGACCTGCAATGGCACTGACAATATTGCACATCATATAGTAGCTCTAGAAGCTTCCCTCCCCAGACCCTGAGCTTTTTAAGAACAGAGCCACACACCTCTACTCCCAGCTACTCGGGAGGCTGAGGAGGGAGAATCACTTGAACCCAGGAGTTCAAGGCTGCAGTGAGCCATGATTGCACCACTGCACTCCAGCCTAGGCAACAGAGTAAAACCCCGTCTCTAAGGAAAAAAAAAAAGAATAGGGACCTTTGGTTGACAGAAACAGAAACCAAAAGTCTCCATGGAGCAACAGTCCTCCTGGGGGACTCCAAATGGAAAGTTAAGACAAAGACATGCCCTGGGAAATAGTCCAAATGTGCCCAGATTCTCCAAGCACCAGGAAAGTACCCCTTTCTTTGACAGCTTGGAATCATCCAAGCCTGGAAACACCAATGTCTTCTGGCCAGACAGAGGCCAAAGAGTGAAAGGAGCAAGGCCCAGGAAGAGAAATACACAAGAGGTGAAAGTACCTGTGCAGCGGGGTTCAGGTTGGAATGTCCACACCTGAGCATCATGACAGCAGATTCAAAGTGCATATTTCTCTGACTTAGAAGCAGCTGGTATTAGAGGATTCCATGCTGCAGAGGCCACACTTCACAGAGAGCTAGAACAGCATTTGCGTGTGGAGACCGAAAGGAATGGGTGCAGAGTGCTGCTCAGGAGATAGACGCCCTGGGCCGGGTCCTGGCCTCCCTGCTTCCCAGCTCCGAAAAGTTACTTGACCTTTCTAAGCTTCTGCTCCTCATCTATCAAGTGAGCATAATGACAGTGCCCACGGTGACAGCTCTGGTAAGGATTAAATCTGATGACGCAGATGAAATGTTTAATACAGTGCCTCGTGCCTGGTAAATTCTTAATAAATGGAGGAGGAGGATTTTCAACCTTCTCCCCCCAATCCAAGACCCCTTTAAACTACATAAGCCATGCTGCTAAGTAGCACCAGCCCCAGCTGGCAAACTGCTAAGGGAGCCCTGGAAATAACCTGCCCGAGTTACTCAGGATATTTCTGAGAAATCCACGTGGAACCGATGTCTGCTCATCTCCACTCACCCTCAGGATGTAAAAATGACATGTTCACTGATAGAATTCCTGGAACTTCTCTAACCTTGCCTCTCTGCTTCCCAAGTCCATCAGTCTAAATGTTTTCCATGCTACCAAATGTTGTTATTTCCTGAGCATTTCATTAGCAGTGAGGAGGGAACACCCGATACATGGAAATTCGGGTTTACAAAGCAAGGTGGTGACTCACCGTGCGATAGCTCCCGGCATCCCTTGCATAGTGAGTGTCCCAGTGGGTCTTTGTATGTTTGAACCTCACGCTACACATAAACAGTCCCTTACACAGATCTAGATACTGGGAGGGCACATGTACCCCACCTGACCTCCTTTGGGTTCAACCCCGGCTCCCTGACGGCTCCACCTCATTTCCTAACCACCCTGCCTTGATGCGGGGCGGGCGCTGGCCCGTGTCTTCTGGTTAGGGTCCTGTGTGGCAGTTAGCCCCAGCTGCTTTCTCAATTGCATCACTTTTTTAAAAGTTCTCTTTCTATAGACATTCATGAAACTCCTGCTTGTGTCACACGTTGCTGGAGGAGCTCTTGATAGGGGCAGGAAAATGCTGAGCTCACCACTGCTCTCAGGAGCACCTTATTAGCAAACGGGGGATGATGAACTATTTCATGGGCGCACAAAGGTTCAGACTTGGACTCTGGCCTGGATTACCTGGGTTCCAATCCTGGCTCTCCCGTGTGACTTTGAGCAGGCCTTTAGCCTCTTTGGGCCTCATTTTCTCTTCTGAAAATGGAACGTGCCTCATGCTGTGATGAAGAGTGCATGAATTGATGTTTATAAGGCACTCAGTAAGCACTGCGTGCTTTTTTGCTTTTTGTCTTAGTCCACTCAGGCTGCCATAAAACGGAATACCATAGACTGGGAAGCTTAAGCAAAGAAACTTATTTTCTTGCAGCTCTGGAGGGTAGAAGTCCCAGATCAAAGTCCAGCATGGCCGGGTTCGGGCGAGGGCTCTCTCCTTGACTTGCAGACTGCCACCTTCTCACTCTGTCCTCACACGGAGGGGAGAGAGAGCAAGTGCTGTGGCGTCTCTTCTTTCCATCAGATCAGGCCCCACTCTTATGACTTTATTTAACTTTAATTACTTCTCTAAAGGCCCTATCTCCAAATATGGTCATGTTGGGGCTTCAACATATAAATTTGGGTGCAGGAGACACAATTCAGTCCATAGCACTATTGTTCTATTATTTTATTCTCCTTTTATTTGGTTTCTATTTGTATTGCACTGTAGACAGAGAACATAGTTTCTATATGATGCTAATTCTTAGGTTCTTATTGAACTTTCTTTTGTGGTCTAGTACCTGTTTTATGGGTACTTTGAAAGAATGTGTATTCTCTAATCATTGAAGTATAGTGAAAACACAACACACATACATATAAGTTTATTAATTGTTGAAATCTATGTTCTTTTACTGTTATTGTCTGCTGATCTATACATTTTGGAGAAAGATGTAAGATCTTTTACTATGATTGTGGACCTATCCTGATATTATGTGTGAGCCATATATGAGAGTATCTTCACGGTGAACTATTTCTTGAGAAAGAAGAAAATTACATAATGAGCTTTTTTCCCAGCAGTGCTTTTTGATTGATGTTTGACTTACATATCTTATCCCATCCCCTTTTGTTAACTGTCACGATTTAGATGTGTCTCTTGTAAGTAGCATAGAGCTGCATTTTTAAGTTAAATCTGAGAAATCTCTTCTCACCAGAGCTTGCACGTCTCGGTTTATTGTGTTCGTTTGTACATTTAAGCATATTTATCCCATGATGAGTTTGTGCTGTCTTGTCCCTGCCTTTCCCCTTTGCTTCTTTTGCTCCCCTTTCCTACCTGCCATTAGAAGGATCAGATTGCTTCTGCTGCTTTGGAAACTATACATCACAGTCTACCGTCTTCATTTCCCATGCAGTTTTTCGCACCCATGCTTGTCTGAAAGAAGCCTCAAGTTCATCGGTCTCCCTGCCTCCTCCCAAACGAGAGAAGGACCTCCAAATGCTTTCCTGGGACGACCACCCCATCTTCCATATTGTTGTTGTTCAGGATTCTAGTTCAGTAATGTTCAAACCCCACGTTAGTCATTTTTAGTATTGTTTCCACAGCGAGTGTTTATTGAGATCACCTGTGTGCTTACCTGTTTACTTGCTCCTGGCTGCATCTCCTGCTCTGTCCTCTCCTTCCAGATCAGCACCTTGCTCAGGGACGTGTCCCGTGGAATTCCTACAGGACAGCTGAGGACAGCTGACTCCCGGAGCCCTGACTGTCTGAGAAAGTCTTTGTTTTGCCCTCACTTTCAGACATAGATTGGGTGTAGAGTTCTAGGCTGATAGTGTTTTCATTTTAACCCTTTGAAGAGTTTGTATTTTTATCATCTCCTCACATTTGGTGACAAGACTGACTGCTCTTTTCTAAATAATGTGTCTTTTCTCTCTGGGCATTCTTTTTTTTTTTTTTTGAGACAAAGTCTCGCTATGTTGCCCAGGCTAGAGTGAGTGCTGTGGCGTCAGCCTAGCTCACAGCAACCTCAAACTCCTGGGCTCAAGCAATCCTCCTGCCTCAGCCTCCCAAGTGGCTGGGACTACAGGCATGCGCCACCATGCCCGGCTCATTTTTTCTATATATATTAGTTGGCCAATTAATTTCTTTCTATTTATAGTAGAGATGGGGTCTCGCTCTTGCTCAGGCTGGTCTCGAACTCCTGACCTTGAGTAATCCACCCGCCTCGGCCTCCCAGAGTGCTAGGATTACAGGCGTGAGCCACCACACCCGGCCCTCTCTGGGCATTCTTACAGTTTCCTCTTTGCCTTTGGTGATCTGCAGATTTGCTTTTTAAGAGGTCAAGAGAGGGGGATAGTTTGAAGGTTCCATTTTTCAGTGAAAAATTGTTTGTTGGTTGATTTGTTTTCTCTCCCAGTGCTTCCTTGCTGCTTTGCCCAGCTGGAAGGCAGACTTGTGATGTCCCTCCACAGGCTGGGTGGCCACTCGCAGGACTTCAGTCCTCGTTCCCTCCCGTGTGGCCCTGGGCCTGACTCCTCCTGCTCAGGCCGGCACTCCCCAGGGCTGGGCACCGGCCGGCCTTCCTCCCACGCTGGCTGCACATCCTCCTTCCTCCTGACACCTGGAGGTCGCCCTTCCTTTCCTTTAGCCTCCACTTTGGTTCTAAATATCCTCTCTGTGGAACTGCATTCAGCACTTGAAGAGCTCAGCCTGTGGGTGGGCGCCAGCCGGCACAGGCAGGTCTCCGTTCCCAGAGGCTCCGGGCATGACTGAAGAAAGGTCAGCAGGGCAGCGGCAGGATCTTTCTGTGCCTTTAAAATCTCTCTCTGATGACCACGTGGAGGATGCGCTTCCACACAGGGCGTGGGGCAGACGGAAGGTGGAGAAACCAGTTAGGGCGACAGGAGTAACCGGCAAAGGGGGATGAGGTTCCAGGCTGTGGCTGCGGCCGTGGAGAGAGACAGAAAGTGCGTCAGTGGGACTGACTGCGGGCTCTGGCCTCTGCGGCCGGTACCCACGCTGCTGTCGCTGCACGTGCGTGCCTAGGGGAGGAAGCAGCTCTGGCGAAGGGGCCATGAGGATGAGCCCAGTGTTGGACATGTGAAGGCCCAGCTGTCTGAGGAGCAGGCAGGGATGTGTCTAGAAGGTGGCTGACGATGTGTGCTTGGACCTCAAGCTAGAATAGGGCACACTGACTGGTCATCATCTGTCACTGAAATCACAGGCATGGGTGATGCCACCGTGAAATAATGTATAAAATGAAAAGGGCTGAAGACAAAGCAATATTGAAAGAGCAGGAAAACAAAACAAAGACCAAGAAAAGGCTCCTGCAGGAGTCCTGTTTATTCTTTTTTTTTTTTTTTTGAGACAGAGTCTCACTTTGTTGCCCAGGCTGGAGTGAATTCTGTGGTGTCAGCCCAGCTCACAGCAACCTCAAATTCCTGGGCTCAAGCAATCCTCCTGCCTCAGCCTCCCGAGTAGCTGGGACTACAGGCACACGCCACCATGCCCAGCTAATTTTTTTTTTTTTTGTATATATATTTTTAGTTGGTTAATTAATTTCTTTCTATTTTTTTAGTAGAGACGGGGTCTCGCTCAGGCTGGTTTCAAACTCCTGACCTTGAGCAATCCGCCTGCCTCGGCCTCCCAGAGTGCTAGGATTACAGGCGTGAGCCACCGCACCTGGCCTGGTCCTGTTTATTCTTGAGGCATCAATCTGGGTGTTACCTCTTCTGGGAAACCCACCTCCGCCCTCCCCTGTGCGTCCCGTGCTCACTGCAGGGTGTGCTGAGATGTGCCTGTCTCCCCCCCACCATGGGTGTCCCAGCTCAGGGCCTGCGCCCTGTCGCTCTGTGCTCCTCTCTCTAGACAGCACCCTGCCCCCGGGGGTGCTCGGGGAGTAGTGTCAGGGGAGCTTGAGCAGGCCGGGGAGGAAGGGGTGTCTGTGATCCCTCGAGACACAGGGAGCCACGGGGGAAGAGTGTCCCAGGCCAGAGGCACCGGGAGTAGTGTGGGGACACAGTCAGGCAAGGCCAGATCGTGCCCCAGGAGCCAGTGCGGTGCCAGCGCCGTGGTGGAGGCAGACGCCAGGCGAGGTGTCAGCGTACTGGCTGTCAGTGGCATTCAGACGTCACCCAGCTATTTCATGACAAAAGAAAAGAAGTCTTATTTTCTAAATAAAAATAGTTTTGCCCCATCCCTCACCAGCTGCGGGGCCGGAAAGGACGCAGCAGAGGAGGGAGCGCGGCGCGACCCCTCTGGGGCCTGCCTGGGCGCTGAGCGCATAGCCTCACCTCACTGGTGACTGCGGTGAGGTGTCCGTTCGACCCTGACAGAAACAGAAGTAGCACTTCCTAAAGCAGGATTTTGAAAGAGATGCACTCTGTGGTTTGACTCAGCATGGGGACTTGCATCTTGGAGGAAGTAAAATGCGAGTGAACAGATGTGGACGTGCTCTCCGGACGCCACCATCAGTGGCCACTGTCCCCTGCGAGAGCCACAGAGCACACGGTTATGTCCTGGGGAGCTCCCGGTGGAAACAGCCTACCTTTGCGACTGTAGGGTTTACCACGAAGCACACAATATACTCGTCGTCACTTTGAAAAGCTTCTGTTTACTCCCTGCCTGTGCTTTCTGCAAGGCCAGGTTCCTCCTGCCACATCCTGTGACCAAACACGAGAGGACATTGCATTAGCCTCTCAGTCTCCTTTTGCAGCCTTGCTGTGCCCCAGAGAACACTCTCAGCAAGCTGCCGTGCACCCCACTTCTACTGCATCTCCCCTTAAAGTGCATGTCAGAACCAGGACGGTCCCTCCCAGCAGCTGCCACTAAAACGCCTCTGGACAGAGAGGTGGCTCACTGGTCTCCTCAAGTCCTGCCTGGGCCGTGCGGGCCAGGGCGGCCAGTGGGTGAGAGTCTCCCGATCTTGGCCACCTGCGTGCGACTTACCGGGGCCTAGAGCCCTGCGCTGCCCAGCTGCCCGGGGTCTGGACAGGAGGGGATGTCTTCTGGGCTGTTTCAGCTCCCGGACAGACTTGCACCGTCCCCCTCTGTGGCAGGGCCTGTAAATGCACTGCAAGCACAGGGACCGAGTTTGTTCACATCAGTCGAGTCTTGCACTTCCTCGCGCACAGGTTTCTCTAACGAGCAGAAGACAGGAGTCTAGGCCAGGCACAGTGGCTCACGCCTGTAACCCTAGCACTCTGGGAGGCCGGGGCGGGCGGATTGCTCGAGGTCAGGAGTTCGAAACTGGCCTGAGCAAGAGTGAGACCCCATCTCTACTATAAATAGAAAGAAATTAATTGGCCAACTAAAAATATACAGAAAAAATTAACCAGGTATTGTGGCGCATGCCTGTAGTCCCAGCTACTCGGGAGGCTGAGGCAGGAGGATTGCTTGAGCCCAGGAGTTTGAGGTTGCTGTGAGCTAGGCTAATGCCAGGGCACTCACTCTAGCCTGGGCAACAAAGTGAGACTCTGTCTCAAAAAAAAAAAAAAGACAGGAGTCTAAGTGAAAAATGAAGGAAAGTAATTTGATAAAGGCCATTTGCCTGCAGTGACAGTTGGAACAGATGAAACAGGATGAAAGCCCCCGAATCCCACAGTTTGCTGAGCCGATGAACCCCATAATGGAATCTGGGAGCCACGCAGCCAGCCTCCCCGGCAGCTGTCGCCGTGTGGCTTGCTGCACCCTTGGGCGGAGGTGCTGCCTCCATGCATAATATTCTTTTCCTTTCCTTTAAACGATGAGGAGGGAAGGCTGGCCCTGTAAGGGTTTGCAAAGCCTGGTGAAGCTCCGGCAGGAGGTAAGTCACTGAGCCCTGAACGTCTCCTTGGCCGGGTCCTGCTACTGCTCTGCCTGCACAATAGGCGTGAGGAATCTCGTGCTGCTCTTAAAATAATTGGGGCTGAGCTTAAAACTGGGAGAGAGAAAAATGGTTTGAGGGCAAGTTCTTATTTTTCCTTCGATCAATCTACTTTTTAAGAAATTATTGTGGTAAAACACACAAAACATAAAATTTGCCATTGGTCGCGTGTCGTACAGTCACAACGCTGTGCAGGCATCACTTCTAAGTGGTTCCAGAATATTTTCCTCGCCTCAGAAGGAGACCACAGACCTTTTAAGCAGTCCCTCCACAGCCCCACAGCCCCTGGCAACCGTTAGTCTGTTTCCTGTCTCTATGGGTTTGCCTGTTCTGCAGATTTCATATAAATAGAAGTTTACAATATATTGTCTTCTTTCACTTAGCGTAATGTGTTCAAGGTTCATCATGTTGTAATATGTATCAGTACTTTCTGCCTTTTTATTGCTGATTAATATTCTATTGAATGGTAACATCCCATTGAATGGATGTACCACATTTTGTTTATCCTTTTCGTCCATTGATGGACGCTTGGGTGGGTTCTGCCTTTTGCAAATAGTGCTGCTAGGAACATTCATGCACAAGTTTTTGTTTGTACATCTGTTTTCAGTTTTCTTGGGCACATATCCAGGAGTGGAATTGCCGGGTCATGTGATAATTCTATGTTTAACTTATTCAGGAACCACCAAACTCAACCTGTGTTTTCTTGCTTTATTGTCTATCAATGGCAGCCCGTATTATAGATGGCGCAGGCTGGGTGTTGCTCAGCCAAACTCCAGAACACAGGACTGGTTCTTCTTCCTGCCCTCTTTGTTCTGCTATGAACTCAACCCTCTCTCTTCTGCCCAACCCCACAGCAGCCCCCTACA
Organism: Mirza zaza; assembly: GCA_008750895.1. Classification (NCBI taxonomy): domain Eukaryota; kingdom Metazoa; phylum Chordata; class Mammalia; order Primates; family Cheirogaleidae; genus Mirza; species Mirza zaza. The sequence continues at coordinate 58,337 of VSMD01117489.1, read as the reverse complement.
GACAGGCTGGGAGTCAGGCCAGGTGTGATCAGGGCTGTCCCAAAGAAAGAAGCATGTACCGTCACTTGCTGTGGCAAAACAGGGAATACTCTTTGCCAAGGAGTAGGCCTCCCCATAGGGCCCTGCCGGTTCACAGGCTGTCTGGCCACTTTCCCTTTGGAATGAACTCCATGGACTGGGCAGTTTTCAGTCCTAAGGGGATCCTGACCAGGCGGCCCATCGTTTTCCTCACTTACGAGGCCACAGTGAGTGTGCAAAGTCGATGGGTGAGTAGACAGAGTTGTGTTGCTGGGAGAAAGCAGTTTGCAGAGCAGACGGACTAAGGCCTGCACCCTTCCGCTGGCCCTGCGAGTCCAGAGCCAGTGGCTGGGCTAGTGCTGCCGTGAGCACCTGGAGAGGGGAGCAGCCCTGGGTGCAGAGCGCCGTGGGTGAGCCCCCAGGAGACATCCTGGAAGTGGAGCCCAGTACATGTGGCACGGATGCTCCTTTAAACTTGGAGGATTTAAACATAGGATTAGAATCCACCCCCTAGGAAGTAAAACATTCAGGAAGGAAATATCAAAACAGAAACATTCATATGGTTTCATGAACTATGTTAAAATGTGCAAAGAACAGAAACTGATTCAGTGGTAATAGCTCTGCTGATCCATCTCTTTTGGAGGTTCTTAGCACTTGACTGAGAGAGGAGAGAAAATTCCTTCTGTGAAGCAAGATAATAGCGCAAGCCCCCCCACACACACACACAGGGTTTCACATCTTTCAAAGCACCCACCACGTGCGTTACTCCCAGACTGGAAACCCCACAAGGACAGTCACCTGCCAAGGCTCAGGAGAGCCCCGCCTCTGGCTGCAAACTCCAGTGCCTGCCGGAGTGAGCGCGTGGAGGGCAGATGTCCGGATTGATGAGTGGGTGAAATTATTTGTTCCCTTTTCCGTCACCTGTAAAGAATGTGTTCATTATGCACATTTGCCAGTGGAAAAAGGCAGACACTCACGGAGGTTTGAGCGACTTGGACGAGGTCATGAAGCCAGTCAGCCGGCAGAGCCAGGACAGAATCCAGCCTCCCGCCCCGTGCCCCTGCTCTTGTGTTAAGACCTCAGAGGAATCAGGAGAGATCTCGAGTGGGCTTAGAAAACTCCACGCAGAAGTCCTGGGGGGAGTGAGGGGACCCCCACTAAATGCCACCTCTTCTTTCCTAACGTATGTCTGATTGGCTCTCGTTCAGCTGAGGGAATGAGACGTTTGCCACAGGCCAACACCTGTGGTCCAGGACAGAGGGCAGGCTCGGACACGTGGCTGAGAGAGATGGTGGCGGGCCCGTCAGCACATGTCGGTGCCCTGGGAGTCTCCTGCCCCCCTGGGCTCCTCCACCCAGAGAGAAGGGTTAATAGGACACTCGCGCCACCAAGCCCTGCGGGCTGGGCCTATGCATGGAATGCAGGGAGCCAGCACTGCCCGTGGGAAGGAGAGGACAAACAACCGGCCGTCCTAGGACAGTACACACTACCAGGGAGGGGACCCGGCAGCTGCAGGGCTGGCACAGGGAAAGGGAAGGGGCCCAGAGCTCTTCGCTTCTGCAGTGCAGAAGAATCCAGAGAACCCAGCACCCAACTCCTGCTTTGCTACTTTTCACTCGAGGGGAGCCCTCGTTTCGGCAGTTGGTGGCCTTGGGGAGGGGAGCAGAGCCAGCCTCAAGTCCACGCCATGTTGACTGTGTATCTGCTGGGACCTTCCGGAGCATGGTTCTGCTCTTCCCTCTGCTGGAAGCTCCTGAGGAAGGGACTGTTCCTCTCCCTCCTGCTCCGTCTCCTGCCAGCTTCCTCCCCCGGCCAGCGGGGACTGGGCCCGCGCAGGGGCAGGGAGAGGAGCTTGCAGCCCAGCCTGCCGTGGGGAGAAGGATCTGGAACAGTGGCCCTCTGCTGCTTGCTTTATCCTGCAGCTCCCAGAGGGCTCCACCGCTGCTATTTGCTCCTCTGTCCCACCATCCCGAGCCCCTGGGTCCAGACTGCAGGTCGGGCGCTAGGGACACACAGGCCCAAACGCTCCACGCTGCTGGGCAGGGTGGAGGCAGCGCCACTCCGAGGGCGCTGAGTGAGCTGAGTCCCGGGCAAGAAGAGGGGGACACAGCGTCTGGGAAGGGGACTGCAACCAGGGTCCCGTATGAACACGGGAGGAGGGTGAGTGCAACTGATGCTTCCCGTTCTCTCTTTCTGTTAGTTTTTCCAAGCTGACTTGGAATATGGCCCATTTAGAGCCCATTCCCTAAGACTCTGCGTCACCAAGTGATTCTAGAACCTGCTGTGAGCCGTCACCGTGCCAGGCTCCACGGGAGAAGGGGCAGGGTAGAGCCCCGACTCCCAGCACTGTGCGAGGGGGGCTCCATGAGGATCTGCCAGGTCAGGAGAGAGACTCCGCCAGGGACATGAGTCCAGCAGGGAGGGACCCAAAGGCCATACCAGGTTGACAGAAGGGAGGCAGGGAGGCCGCCTGAGCCTGGCCCTGGGATGAGGCCGGACGAGAGCCGTAGGCAGGGGCTGCGTGTCTGCCTCCCCGCCGAGCAGCCCGGGCTCCCGCAGGAACGAAGAGGGCCTGAGTCACTGCCTTTGATGGACTCTGCTATTTTTATGTGCAAGTCCAGGTAAAAATAGCTGTCTAAGCCAAGGTTTTAGCTGCCACTGACCAGACATTAAGTATTAGATACCTAATGCCCACAAGCAATAACCACGGGCCTCTTCCTATGTCCATTTCCCACCTCTCCAGCAAGGTCGATGAGAAAGCAGCTACGAGAAGGGCCTCTAAGAACACCTCAAATTACTTCCCAAACTTTGGGGCCTCCTGCGGGCTGTGCCCACTGAATGTCCGTGGGAAGCACGCCTGGGTCGGGTGCTGAGCCCACGCGTTCTCAGCACGCCGCCCCCGTGCAGCCACTGCACGCTGGGCCCCTTCCGGCAGCACGTGCAGCCTGCCGAGCGGCCTCAGCGTCCGAGCGGTGGGGCCTCCAGGCCAGCCAGGGCTTAGAAAGTGCCTCACACTCCCATCGGCCCGACGAGCGCCGGTCTGTCCAGGCAGAACCCCAGGGTGTGCCGGCCTCGGCCCTGCCCCTGCCCTGCATGTGGACACGGCTGCTTGGCATTCGTGCTCAGTGCTAAGAGCGACATTAGCCCAGCGATTCCAGCAGAGTGTTCAAGGGGACCCGGCCTGTCCACGCCCCAAACACAGAGTATTGATGGAGGAAGCCCCAGGGCGTAGGCATGTGGAGCAGAGCCAGCCCATCCTGCGGCCACCAGGCCTTCCTCCTTGCTCCTCTCCCCGCAGCTCCAAGAAAGCTGGCGAGGCACACGCCGGGGCACAGCTCATGGGACTGCGCTGGCACGTAGGAGCAAACGCTAGGTGCCAGCCTATTTCCACAAGTTTCTCCACGTTTAAAATAAGCAGCAGCTTCTCAAGGGCACTCGAGGGCAGGGTTCGTTTCTACTCCGCAGGTAGAGCACGGCGGGGACCGCATGAGCGCCCACCGCACGGCTCCCCCGGCTGCCACGTGGGAGCCCCGCCAGCCTGCCAGTTCCACGGCTGCCAGCGTGGCGGGGACCGTTAGCAGAGGGCCCCTGGCTCTGTGGCAAAGCCGAGCCACCGCCCTGGCCCCCAGGATGAAAGCCGCCTCCTCAGGCCTCGGGGGACCTGGATTCCATGACAGGCAGGGTTGAGGCGGCGACTCGTGGAGACACTTCCCTTACCAGGGAGAAGGGAGCGTCTCCATTATTCCTGCGCGAAGGCCCCAGGCCTCCCCACAGCCGATAAGTGGTCACGGTCAAGGCCTGGCCCCGGGACACCTGAAGCTCCAGGGACTCAGCTCCGGGCCTCAGCCAGACCTGGTGGCTGTGGTCTGACCCAACGTCCCTCCTCGTCCTGCTGGGCGCTGGGTGCTGAGCGCGAGGATGTCAGGACATCGGTCCCTGCTGCTTTGCTCCGTCTCTCCGCGCTTCGCCCTCCTGGGCGCCTGTGAAGAAAGCTCGGGACTCAGGGCCGGGCGCCCTGCGGGGCTGTCACCCCCACTCTAAGCCGCCTGCTAACTGTCCCTCTGGTCTCTCTCCTTGGTTCTTTCAGTGAGAAGCGCCACCTTCAAGTGAACGTCACCAACCCGGTGCAGTGCAGCCTGCACGGGAAGAAGTGCACCGTCTCCGTGGAGACCCGGCTCAACCAGCCGCAGCCCGACTTCACCAAGAACCGCTCAGGCTTCATCCTCAGCGTGCCGGGGAACTGAGGCCGCCGCGGGAGGCCTGGCCCGGAGCCCGCGGCCTGGGCCCGGTCAGACTGCGGCCACCCCTCTCGCCCGCTAGAGAGCAGCTGGCCAGGCCCGGCACCGGGCAGAGCCTCTTTCCCTTCTCCGAGGCCGTTGTGCCGTGAGGTTTCTTCCCGGCTTTCTGCCTTTGGTATCCGCCCTCCTCTGTCCTGACTTTCCATGGTCCCTGCTCAAAAACACCAAAGACCCCGGTGCCCCACCCCAGACCCCGGGCTCACAGCCAGACCACGCTCGCCTCAGAGGCAGCGGGACGGTGCCTTAGTCGCTGCAGGTGTCCTGGAACAGCCGGGTCAGGTCAGCACGCCTCGAGCCAGTGACCAGCTGCTGACCCCTGCAAATGGGCAGGCGGGGACAGCCTTAGGACGCAGCTTCCCAGCCAAAGACGTGCTCCCTTGGGGCGTCGGGGAGACCTTGTGGACGTGAGCTGGGGGTGCAGCCCTGCGCTCTCCGTGACCCCACCTGCCACCCCTGCCCCCCAGGGTGACCCAGCCCTCAGGACCCGGCTCAGGGAGGCTCGTCTCAGAGCTTAGCAGACTCCCCCACCCCACCCCCAGCAGCCAGCCAAAGCCACCAGGTGAGCAGGGGCACCTGCAGAGCCCCGCCCCTCAGCCAGCGGTGATGCACAGCCGGGAGGCAGCGTGCCCAGCCTGCCCCTGCCCGCAGCTCCGGAGAGGGCAGCGCGCCCGCGCCCGGGATCGTCTCATCTAACCCACAGCCCGTGGCCGTGGCCATCTCACACTTATTTTTGCAGTTTGCAGGGCTGCTAATCAGATATCTGCTGTCACCACACTTGTGTCAAGAATCCTAATGAGAAAATGGAGCTGCCGGGTGAGGGGAGCACGTAGGGCTGGCAGCTTTCCCTTTCTGACACCTCGCAGCTTCCCCCACTGGAGAACTAGGACAGGGCAGGCTGGAGCACACAGGAGCCACAGGAAGCCGAGCGACAGAGACAGCATGGGGTCCTGGCACTGCAGGCCAGGCCAGGACGCCGCCCCCAGCACCCCACGCAGCCCCTGCCGGGGCTGGGCCCGTGGACCCCCTGCCACCAAGCACATGTGCTCCAGAGGCCTCGCTGAGCCCACCTCCTCCCCAGCCCCAGCTGCCCACCATGCTGTGCTTGGCCCAGGCCTCCCGGCGGAAGCCTTGAAGGAAAGGGGCTCAGAACCAAGCCCGGGGTTGTGAGGGCTGCGGGTGAGCTCGCGCCTCAGGAGGAGCAGGCAGGGGTGCGATAGAGGGGCGTACTGAAGCCATCTTCACCTTCTGCCACAGACGCTGCCCCACACCCGATGCTCCTGCCCGGCCCCCCCCCCCCCCCCGCAGACCCCGGTGCCTGTGTGCAGGTTCTACACCTCACCCAGGAGGCGCCTGCAGCCTGGTCCCATGCCCACCCCCACCCCTGCTTCCCAGGGCTTGCAGACATTTGCACTGTGTGCAGTTCGCAACAAAGAATCCTGCTGGCACCCTGTCCTTGGGAGCCCCGTCTGCAGGCGCAGAGGTGCCACCTGCCCGGTTAGCAACGCTCATAGCTTTGCCAATTGCCAGTAGACACTAGTGGAACCATCTAACTGGAACTTCACCTCTCCTTTCCACGTATTTCCCCAAACTTGTTGCTTTACACTAGACACATGCAAATGTATGTTTCAAACACACCAAAATGGATCATGCCAAATGAGTTGCCTGTCGGAGGCTGGAGAAGAGGAGGGTTTGGGTTTGGTCCTTCCCAGCCCCTTGGATGTTGCCTCCGGCCCTCAGCCCCAGCGCCAGGGCCTCCCGGCCAAGGCCACAGGCCAAGCACTTTTTTATGATGTACTAGAAGCCACGGTGTGTGGCCACTGCAAAGGGATCGGGGATTTCGGGAGTGATCGTGGCGACTGCGTCCAGGGTGCCGAGGGAAAGGAAGAGGACACGGTGATTGTATGCGATGAAGTGTTTCTCCTGATTTAATTAAATGCAATTTTATGGTTTGGTGCGTATATTCCTATTTTCCATTAAATTAACTTTATTTCTAAAGCATATTTTGATTTATCATCGAGAGCAATAAAGCATTAAATCTTATTTTTAAAGGTGTTCGCTCTACTTTTCTGTCACTGAAAACTACAATTGTGAGCTTTTCATTTATGTAACATCAGCTGTCACCCCACAGGATGGGAGAATTAAGTACAAATAATGTAAAACGGAGGCTCGTTTGCCTGAGGCTTTTGAACAAAAACAGGCGGTGAGGCGGGCAGGAGGGGCGAAGGCAGTGGAGGCCCAGTGCTTCCCTCCGCCGCCTGGAGGCCTGGGCCGCAGCATCCCACTCACGGCTGGCTGCTATCGGAGAGCATGCTGACCGACCTTACAGCAGGTGGGACAAAGGAAGGGCTCAGAGCCCCCCAGCAGGGGACAGGGGGGTGGTCTGAGTGAAAGGGGCCGGGAGAGGAAGTGTGGGCGAGGCAGGACCACCGACAGAGAAAGCAGGAAGCTGCTGGGGGGGAGCCTCTGGGGGCGGCAGAGCCCTGCAGCCACAGGGTGCTTCCCGGTCACTGGTCACTGGCAGAAAAGAACATGCAGTGGCGGCTTCTGTGACTCAGACCAAGAGAGTTGCTTTGAGAAAAGCAAAGGCCCTGATCACAAGACTAACAGTTCCCAAGCCACAACCTGAGCACAGTGGCCTTCCTGGTACCCAGGGACAGCTCTGGATCTCCAGGCTGCAGGGCTGGGAAGGGCCAGTTGGGATACCTGTCCACCCCTGTTGGCAGGGAGCACCGAGGACAGCCAGACCCAGGGACACATGGGAGTCCAAGGCTGGGAGCCCTGCAGGACCCACTCGGCCAGCTCTCACCATGCCATGCTTGGGCCTGGCCCTCCTTGGCTGGAGGTTCCAGTCACCCGACTCCACCAAAGGAGCCTTTGGGGAACGCCTGTCCCCACCCTGTCTGGGTGCTAAACCAAAGCTGACTTAATCTGTGCTGCTTCCTTTTTTTTTTTCCTGAGACAGAGTCTCGCTTTGTTGCCCAGGCTAGAGTGAGTGCCCTGGCGTCAGCCTAGCTCACAGCAACCTCAAACTTCTGGGCTTAAGGGATCCTGCTGCCTCAGCCTCCCAAGTAGCTGGGACTACAGGCACGCACCACCATGCCCAGCTAATTTTTTCTATATATATTAGTTGGCCAATTAATTTCTTTCTATTTATAGTAGAGACAGGGTCTCGCTCTTGCTCAGGCTGGTTTTGAACTCCTGACCTCGAGCAATCCGCCCGCCTCGGCCTCCCAGAGAGCTAGGATTACAGGCGTGAGCCACCGCGCCCGGCCTTCTTCCTTAATCACCTTAGTGTGCTAAGCCCTTTCCCCCAACTCTGTCTCTCTCCCCTCCCCCTTATATAACACAAATCCAATTAGGTTCTGAGTGCATGACTCATTTATTATAGGGGCCCCCAGCCTGCTCACAAATGATGGGCCCACAAAAAGACGTAATGGATGGTCAGTGCATTTTATTGAATCAGCACAGTACAAAAATAAATAAAAATAAGGGAAGGGGAATTAAATTACAGCCAAACTGAGCTTCATGACTTTGTCAGATTATAAACCACACATACTCACACACTACACATACATACAAAATGAGACAAATATAAATTAATATTAACAATACCCACAGTTTGGTCAAAGAATAGCTACAGAAGAAATTGCACTAAAAAAACCAACAAACAGCACACATGTGTAATTAGCAGTTTCAAATATACAGCTATGAATAATTCTGAGTGAAAAAAAAATGGCACATTTTCTTTTCATTGCAAGTTTTAACAACTGTTGGAACAGAACTAAATTCTAATAACTGCATGGAAAGGATATATCAACCCTTCAGGTTTACAATTAAAAGAGAAAAACCAAATCCTGAACTATTATTCCTGTGGCTTGTTCTGTGCATGGGTGTAATTTTCACAGCCATCTGTTCTAAGATTATTTTTCTTAAGACACAAAATGCTCCTGGTTTGCATGCACAATATCACTGTAAAAGCAACAATTAAAGAATAACGGTTTTTTTGTAGATTAGTTTTTGTTTTTTTTTTATTGTTGTTCTAAAAGTAGTCTTCATAGCAGCATGTCACATGGGTTCGTTGCTTGCACACTCAAGTATATCAGTTGTTCCTTTACACAATACTGATGACCAGTGCAAGGGGAGAGAGGAGACACGACAGGCTTCACACTGTGGGAACCAGAGAGCTGTTTCCTTAAGTCCCCAACGACTCCTGAAAGGTGCACCTCTTCCAAAAAATTAAAAAAAAAAAAAAAATACGGAGAAAGAGAAGGAAACAGACACAAAACTGGAATCCCGTGGCTGCAACTTAACCGCATAGTTCCAGGCCAGGTCCAGCCAGCCAAAGGTGACTACAAACAAGCGCCCTCCTCCTGGGACTTGGCGCCGACCCTCCCTCTTCCAAGCCACCAGGGGTCTCCCACCTCAGGTCGCAGGCGAGTGGCAGCAGGATCAGCAGACTGGCTGTGTGGAAACCCGGCAGAGGGGAGATGCTGCGGTGAGGCCTGTGCTGGCAGCCGCATCCGGCGACCTGACAGTCCCAGGATCTGCTGAGCTGGGCCTCGAAGGACAGGCGGCCAGCAGGCCTCTTCCCCACCTCTAGAAACAGCGCGGGCCAGAAGGTTCTGCTCCAGGCCTCTGGAATCGGGCCCTCAATTTCACAGCTTTCTCTTTTGTATGTGAATATCAGTAGTGCTTGTGCTGAAATCGGCAGCCACCTAGAGCCTAATCCTATGTCAAATGACACTCTGCCCCCCAGTCCCGCATCCCAGCCCTGCCAGGGGCCTGGGGCTAGAAGAGAGACTCCTCTGTGGCGTCTTCACGTTGGCCTTTGTTCTCCAAAGCCGTATCCACGGACCACGGAAGAACATGTGCTCCCTTCTCTTGGTCCTCTCCCAAGTCCCAAGCCACCAAATGTGGGAGAATTAGAAAGAAAATTGACAAAGTACACCTCGAGTGTTTTTACAGCCACTAGGGTAAGGTAGGAACCAAAACCAGCAGCTGCAAATGATCAGTTGTAGAAATCAGCAGGCTTCCAAAGCGATCAGGAGTTACACTCCCACCTTTTAACTGTCTCCAAGATCCAGCTGTCTCGCTGGCCTTGCGAGGCAAGGCTTCCTCTCCAGAAGAAACTGAACTGTTTGGAAACAGCTTTCAATTAACGGGTGGGGGTGGGGGTACACCATTACCACATCACCCCAATCCCTGACATCACCTCCCCCACCCCTAGCTCTGCAGGACAAATGTCATGTGCACCAGCATGAGGCCTCAGCCCTTAGGTGGGCATTGGCTTGGTCTCAGGCACGGCACCACCCCCCCAACACACACACACCTGCCCAGAAGGCAGGCTGTTGCTGACTGGCACCTGCAGATGTCCCATCATTTGCCACAGGGTGACTATACGGAAATATTCAAATGAAAAATTCTCCCAGGAAAGGAGCTGTCCCCAGCGTCACCCCACCCCTTAAACTGGGACCCAAAATGAGAGAATTTAATGAGTCAAATCAGCTCATTAGCCAACACTACCAACACGGCTGGGAGCAGCAGGCAAGGGGGAGGGGGTGAGCTCCCATTTCTCCACTAAAGGAAAATTCCTTCTCCCTAAAAAAGCGAACAGCAAGCCAGGGCCACGCATGGCCAAAAGACCAGACACAATCTTTGCACTAGGCTGGCTTTGCCTCGCCTCGACTCAAGACGTCCCAGGCCATCGGGACCTCGGCTCCCAATCCCACCTGTGGCTCAGTCCGGGCGGCTGGCTCCAGGAGCCTCTGGGAGAGTGACCGACCCAAAGCCGAAGCCGGAAAAGGGCCTCCATCTAGAAACCTCAGCTCCTCCCCAGGCCGAGTAGCCAGAGGCCCCGCTGCGGCAGCCGTGGCCACCCCGGATCCAGCAAGGGCGCAGGCCACGGGCACATCAGTCGCGTTCCCCTAAGTGAGAGGCCGGTGGCCTCGGTGGTTCTGAATACATCTTCCGGGTTTTGCACAAGGTCGGTGAGTTCAAAAGTGCCCGAAGTTCTTGGCAGGGCTGAAAAAGACCCCAAGGAGATTGACGTGGGCGTGGAGAGGCCCTTGGTGGCTTTGCTAGACACATACTGTACACAAAACTGATCTGTTTAATAATAAATTTTTAAAAATGCATTGAATCCTTGAGCCATGGCGCGGGCTACAGGGCTCACCGATCGAGCCCTAGAAGGAGCCGCTTCTTGTCCTCCTGGCCGCTCTCGTTCTTCAGGTCGGAGAACACCTGTGTGAAGTAGTGCGGGTCGGCGTTGATCTGCAGCATCTTGGAGCTCATGAGGTTGATGACGGAGAGGCAACGGTCCCAAAAGGCCTCCTTGCAGCTCTCCACCAGGAAGGGCTTGAGCGGGTAAGAGATCTCGTTGCCCATGTAGGAGTAGGAGAGGTACAGGCAGGTGAGCAGGACGGCCTGGAGCTCGTGGTCGGAGCCCACCTCGGAGGAGATGACATCCCTGCAGAGCATGTAGAGGAAGACCACGTTGGCCGGCGTGATGAAGCCCTGGTCCTGCCAGCCCTGCAGAAGCAACGAGCGGTCCACACTGCGCAGCCAGAGCACGGGGTCCGTGGGGGACAGGTGCTTCAGGCGGTAGCACCGGCGGCAGAGAAACTCGCCCAGGCAACGCAGCAGCTCGCTGGTGGACGCCTGGACGATGACCCGTTTGGGCGTCCCTGCGGAGGTGACGGCGGGGTGCGGGGCCTTCTTGACCGAGGAGACCCCGGTCTGGGAGCCCGAGAGCTGGCTGGCCGGGGGTGCGGGCGGCTGGGCCGGTGCAGGCTGGGCGAATGTGGACAGGTTGGCGCACGACAGCGACTTCTTCAGGTTCTCATTGTTGAGGTGCGTGATGTTGTTCTGGTAGCTGCTGTTGGGCTGCACCTTCTTGGAGTTCTTCTTCTTGGCCGACACGGCCACGATCCTCTTCCAAGGCAGCACGGAAATGATGGAGTGCCGCTTCAGGTTCTTGTCCTTGGCGTTCTTGCTGTTCTGCACGGCCGTGTAGTGGCCCACCGTGGCCGCGCCATCCTCAAACAGCGTGGCCTTCCGGTAGCTGGGGGACAGCGACAGCACCGTGCCCATGGTGCCTGTGCGCGCCGGGCGGGGGCCCGCGCCCCTGCGCGCCCAGCCTGCCGGCCGGAGGGGGAGACCGGCTCACCGAGGCTGCGGCGGCCCGGGGAGGAGGCGGGGCGCTCCCGGGACGCGTGCTGCCCTCGGATCTGCGTGGAAAACAAGATGGTTCTCAGCACAGGCGGGGCTCCGCGCCGCGCCCCTCGGCCCTCGCCCCGCGCCCGCGCGGCCCTTCCCGGGCCCCGCCCGCGCCCCGCGCCCCGCGCCCCGCGCCGCAGCCCCGCCGCCGCCACTGCAGCACCCGCCCGCCGCCGCCCTGCGTCCCGCGGCGCAGCCCGGAGGGGCCGGACGCCGGCGGAGCCTGCGGGGACCCCCGGCGCGAGCCCCCGCGCGGCCCCGGCCCCGTCCCCGCCCGCGGACAGCGGACGGCCGCCCGCGCAGCCTTACCCGGCAGGCGGCGGCTCCTGCGCTCCGCGCCCTCCGCAATGCGCGCCGCGCTCGGCCGCCGCGGTCCCGGCGCTCGGCGGGGCTCGCGCGCGGCGGCGGCTCCGAGCTTCTGTCCAAGGTTCTGCAGGCGCGGCCCCGCCCCCGCGCCCCCGCCCCGCCCCGCCCCGCCCCGGCGCGCACCCCGGCGCCCGCCCTCGCGGGCACGCGCGCGGGGCCTGCTCTCGCGGGGAAGCCGCGCCGCCCGCGTCCTCAGCCGCGCCGCGCGCCGAGCGGCGGGACGCGGCGCGGGCGGGAGGCGCCTCTACGCGCCGCGCGCCGTCTGCGAGCCGACCCGGCGGCGGCGGGTGCGCGCGGCCCGGGCCCGCCCCGCCCTCGGCGCCGCCCCTCCGCCCGGCGCCGCCGCCCGCAGCAGCCCGGCCGCCGACCGCCGCGGGCGCCGGCGCAGCCCAGCTCCGCCCGCGGGCCGGGGAAGGCGGGGCCGAGCGCCGCCCCCGCCCCGCCCCGCCACGTGCTGCCTTTGTTCCCGCCGCGGGGACGCTCCCAGCCGCGCGCCCGCCCGGCCGCGTGAGAAGGCCTGCACCGAGGCCTGGCGCCCAGCTCCCCCCTGCCGTTGGACCCCCGCGGCCCCGGGAAAGAGGCCAGGGAACGCGGGGAAGAAGGCCCTGGGCGGGCAGAGGCGACGCCTTTACTGAGGCCGCCTGAGCGGGGCCCCGTGCATCCCGAGTGGACCGGCCATTCGGTTCTAGTGCCATCCCCTCCGGGGCCTCCGGTCCCCTCATCCCGGGCAAATGCCCGCGGCCCGGGCAGGTCTCAGCAGTCCAGGCCCGAGAGGCCGGGCGGTTCTGGCCACTCCGCAAAGAGCGGCTGGCTTTCCACGCCACACCTGGTACAGGGCTTGAGGCCAGAGGAGCCAATCCTGAGCCCATCACAAATAGGACCGCGAGATTTCCACTCACCCATTTATCTGTTATATTAAAATTGAGTCGACTGGGCCACCAACCAGCCTTCTGACCCTCTGATTTAAATGATTCTCATTTTCTAAAAATGTGTAATTTGAAAACTGGATGCCGGTAAAATTGAGCAAAATTCTGGTTCTGGATAAGAACTTCTCTCACAGACATGAATCCAGATCCTTCACAAAGGCCACTGTTATTTATTATTATTTTATTTTACTTGGATTCTAAAGATTGATTCAAATCTGACCACGAACCTAGGAAACAGGAGACCCAACCATATCTTAATTCAGATGATCGCCTCTGGACCTAGAGATGGGGAAGTGGTGCTCCAAAGAAGAGGATAACACCCAATTTCCTGACCACTGCAGCACTCTAGGCTGCCAACCTGTGCCACCTCTGCCAACTGCCCTGGGGTGGGGGGGAGGAATCTGTTATCATTCAGAACAATGCTGCCATCAAGGTAGTGCTAGATTTTAGGTACCACCCAGAGATTTCTCTGTCCATAGTGTTAACTCACAGCTGTAGGGGGTGGAAGCTGCACCGCTCTGTACCCAGAGGGCTACTCCTTCCCTAGCCCTTCAGAACGTCCACAGCAGCTAGTATGGCAATTTAGAAGGTGAAGACAGGCTCTTGCGCCCCTCTCTGCACGTTCCTCAGTGCACAGCCCTACTGCTCTTCACAGGGAGCTGTCTTCAACCCTCCTTTGCCTTACAGTAAGAAGCTTGAAGTCGTGACCCTCAGGTCCCCTGGCTCAGTGTCTCCCTTCCTCTCAAAGGCAAAGCAGAACCCCAGCCTCTTTCCCCCTTAGTAGACAGGATCAGCTCGAGTTGCTCCACGTCCACAAAGCCTTTTCTGTGTCTCATGCCCCCTTCAGGTTCTAGTGTTGAGCAAACGTTAAATTTTGCTTTCCATTTCCCAAAATATGCCCAGATTTCTAAGCCTGTAACCCATCCCTTATAAAAACCTGGGCCCACTCTTACCTATAACTGGATTTCAATTCTAGCTATTCCAGTTCCCACCTCGCCCCACTGTTTCCCGTATCAAAGCAGCATGTGTTTGCACAGGCCTTTTCCAGCCAGGCCACACCCCAGTGTCTTCTCTCCCCTTTGTCCAGCCAGCCCTTCCCTAGCACCTTCCAAAAGAGCTCCTCGCCAGGCACAGTGGTGTGTACCTGTAGTCCCAGCAACTCAGAGGCTGAGGCAGGAGGATCACTTGAGCCCAGGAGTTCGAAGCCAGCCTGGGCAACATAGTGAGACCGTCTCCTAAATAAAATAAAAGTTAAAAAAAAAAAAAAACCTAACTCCATTCACTGCTGTGACCAGGGAAGAGGTTGTCAGGAACCCCTACCCACCAAGGCACCACACACCTCCCATCACTACTCCAACTGGGAAGCAAGTGAGAAAGGGCAGTCTTCTAGCTGCCAGAAATGGTAGCATCGAGGACCCAGAAGGCAGACCCAGCTGAATGATGCAGGGCTGATTCTGCCTTCATCAGAGACCTACAGGGAAGATCCCCAAATCCCACCCCCATCAATCAGCCTACTTATCCTATAGCCTCTCTCTGGCTGCCTGCTGGGCTGGGCAGCTAACGAGCAGGAGCGTCCCCTCCTCTGCATGCCCCACTTCCCAAGCCATCCACCCCGAGGAAGGGAGGCCAAGGCCATGGCCAGCTACAGCTTCCAGGAAAGATTCCAAATAGAGCCAGCCTGAACCCTGACTCCTGAGGAAGTATCCTTAGTTCTTTCAGGGATCACAGAGCAGCATCTAGTGGCCCTTCTGGGCAGCGCAGATTACATAACTAGCACACAACAGGGCACCAGAGCCTCTGCTCCCAATGCCAGCAGCGTCTCATTAACACATAACTCAGTCCTGGCACTGGTTAGGCTAGAGCCCAGAAGGGAGCCAAGGTGAGGGCTCCCATGGCCAGTGACCCTCTCAGGTGTGCCCAGACTAGGTTCACAAGGGGGAGAGGGTGTCTCAGGAAGCAAGGAATGGCACAACTACTGTTCCTGGAGGTCTAGAGCAGCGCTGTCCAAGAGAAGGTTAAGTGTAAGCCACAAACACAAGCCACATAGGTAATTTAATATTTAGCCACATTTAAAAAGTAAAAACAGGTGAATTTTAATAATATAGTTTATTTAACCCAATATACCCAAAATATTTCATCCCATTTATAAAAACGTTACTGAGATATTTTATATTCTTTTTTTCACACTAAGCCTTTGAAGTCTGGTTTGGTTTCTACTTGCAGTGCATCACAGTTCCAACTAGCCTCATGGTAAGGGCTCGGCCACGTGTCCAGCAGCTACATACAGGACAGTGCAGGTCTAGGAGTCACTGACCAAGACCTGCAAAGGGAGCAGAGAAAAAGGCTCCTGCCGGAGCTCCTCGGGACTGCCCTAGGTTTGGGAAACCCTCTCCCCTCTGCTCCCGTTGCAGGTCTCTGTACCTTTTAAGAGTCCTTCACAGGCCGGGCGTGGTGGCTCACGCCTGTAATCCTAGCACTTTGGGAGGCCGAAGCAGGCGGATCGTTTGAGCTCAGGAGTTCAAGACCAGCCTGAGCAAGAGCGAGACCCCCGCCCCGTCTCTACTAAAAATAGAAAGAAATTAATTGGCCAATTAAAAATATATAGAAAAAGTTAGCCGGGCATGGTGGTGCATGCCTGTAGTCCCAGCTACTTGGGAGGCTGAGGCAGAAGGATCGCTTGAGCCCAGGAGTCTGAGGTTGCTGTGAGCTAGGCTGACGCCACGGCACTCTAGCCCCAGGAACAGAGTGAGACTCTGTCTCAAAAAAAAAAAAAGTCCTTCACAGAAGCAAAGTTCTTTCTGCAAGTGGAATATACATAGAGAAAACTGCAAGTGGCTGAACTACTCACACTGGAGACAGGGTCCCCCCCCCAGGGCCACTCGGAAGATTCACTCCAGGGGTCTAATGCAATATGAAAATCGCTATTTTTGAAGATTAGAAAAAGAAACTAAACCACAACGGAATGTCAGGACTCCAGACACTTGCACTTGCTTTACTTCATATGACCCTCACATCACAGTCATCTACTAAGGAAACGGGCTCCAGCGAATCTTACCTCCCAAACCTCCATGTCCTCGCTGGACCATGCTGCCTTGGGAACACAAAGATACCTGAACTCCACTTCCAATTGCAGACCTCACAGACCAACTTTCTTGCCCTACCAAATTTAGACCCCAAATTTAGCTAAAGGACTTCCATTAAGCAAATGAGATAACAGGGCTTTGGCCAGACTAGAGGGCTAGGCCATTATTGGGCTACCCGGAGCTGTTAGGGCTTGCTCAGAAGCTGTCCAGCACTCAAGAAAAGACACCTTTTGAAAAAAAAATTATTTTTATTGGAACTCATCTGAACATCAGATATACCTGGTGTTGGTTAGCAAGAACCGTTTGTACATTTGATATTGATGGTGCCAAACCAAAACAGTGACTGGACATGATGGGGAAAGATGTTAAGAACAAAAACCTGATTTTGGAGAGGAAAATAAAAGCCAGTCAGATTCAGTGAAGATGCAAAACCTGGTACAACAAAATCCTTTTACAAAATATAAATTTATTACGAAAACCTGGAAGGATAATCTGAGAAAGGTGAAGAAAGAGAAAAGGAGGCCAGCAGGAGGAGGGAGAGAGGAGAAAAGACAAAGAGATGAGAGAAGAAAATATTAAGCACAACAAAGGTGCAGAAGCTTACCTGCCCAAATGGCATTAAAGCCTTGCTATGAAATCGCATCAGAAAACAAAGCATGCTGACATACAGTGCTCTACCTCCCATCTGTTCGAGTTCTAAGAGGTAAATAAAGAAGCTCCCTAGGAAGGGGACATGAGGTTGCTTGAAAACCCAACAAGGAAAAAAAATTTTTTTTTTTAAAAAAGAAAACCACACCCCATAGTCTCATTTCCGATGTTCACTGTTTAAAAAGGAATAAATCCATCTGACAGCAGGAGAGGACTGGGAGAGGGAGAAGCTGATGGATTTCAGACAGCCCAACTCCTCTGGAGAGGAGGAGGAAGGAAGAGACATGTGATGGTCTCCTGGTTGAGAGAGAGGAAGGGAAGGGAAGGGAGGGCAATAAAAACACTGACAGTCTAATCTAGTTTACTGTGTTTAAAAAAAAAAAAAAGCCACATGCACAGCAGGCCCCCTGGGGGCTAAGGGCCCACACTGCTCCCCGTGTGGCCGTGGTGGACACTAGCTCCTGGCCTTGTCCCCATTCCTTCACAGGTCAGGTCAGAGCGGAGCTGTGCAGGTGCTGCTGCTGCTGCTGCTGCTGCAGTGGTGACGGCGGCGGCGGGACCTTCGGCTAGTCTGCTGGAGCCGGCGTCGGAGGGGGGAGGGTGGACAGGCCATGTGGCAGGGGAAAGAACACCGAAACGCCTCATTTCAAATAAAAAAAGAAAACAGCAGTCTATACACAGTTGTTTGTTTTGGTTCAGTACAAACAGAATAAAAAGTCATTGCTTTTGATGGTCAGCAAACACCCAATTCTGAAGAGCAGAGGTGACGCCCAGCAGGTGGATTAGGACACCCAGTGGTTGGCGGGGTGCCTGGCTTTGCGGCCCTCTCCCAGGAGGCAGAGAGCACAGCTTTAGGTAGTGTAAGCCTTTTTCCTTTTATTTAGAATAATCTTTTTTTTTTCTTTTTCTTTTTTTTTTAAGCAATTTCCCCACTCCCAAGTTGGGCCAGTAAAGATTACATGAAAACTGGCACACCTATTGGCTGGAATACAGATGCACCAAATGAGGATTTAAAAACTTTCCGAGCGAAAAGTAGAACAAAAAGAAAAAAGAATCTCCTAGCATTTTCCCCAAGGTTTCACTCTCCCGCCACACACACTCTCCAAAGGACCGCTACAGATCCAACTCTGCAAGAGAAGACAGAGCAGTGTCAATCGGGAAGCCGTGAGGACACCAGGAGGAGGTTTTCAGTCTCGACAGGCAGAAGACGGTGCTGCCCGGCCCTGGGTCCCGGAGCCAGCACTCACCTATGTCAGTTTCTTGGCTTTGTTGTAGAGGGAATCCACTACTTTACTCATGTTCTGAATTGTTTCCAGAGCAGCTTCGTAAGTTTTATCTACTGGGGGTTCATCGAAAATAATCAGGACACCCTCCCCCTGGTCCAAAATCCCTGCAGGAGACACAAGGGCAACCCAGGTAAAAGACGAGATTAGACACAAAAGCATTTGTGAAGCAGCCCGCTCCCCAGTTGTCTTTCTCCAGAAAAGAAGGGAAACAGAACTTGTCTCCCTGTTCCATTTGTACATGTTTATTACACATTCTGATCTCAGGGAAGAGGGGCCAGGATCCCAGGGAACCATCAGGAGAAACAAAGAGAGCACCTCCTTTAAAGATAAATGTCTTCAACCATCTCATTGCCACCAGCAGCCCCCTTGCCTGTATGACTGCTACTCACCATGAAATTTCTTGTCAAGAATCATCTGTGATAATTTCCTTTCCACGTCGGCCTAAAATCAAAGCACGTGATTAAAGGGACCAGTATCCACTAGCCAGAGATCACCCCAACATGAAAGCTTTATAGAAGGCAAATGGACTGAAAACAAAACAGCAACAATGCAACTCCAGCTCTGAGGCCACATCCCCTGTTCCCCACTAAGCTTAGGAGCTTTCTAGAAAGGCCCATCAGGTACAAATGCCAGCCCCCTCCATACCACGCTTTCCCCATCCTCACCCCCTGGACAGCCTCGGGACTCCTTACCTTGGAGAGTTTGATGAGACTAGATATGTGTTCAATCTAAAAGGAAAGGCAGAGAGACACCAACACTGAAAAGTTTTACTTTTGCCTCCAACAGGAAAAGGGAGGAATATGGGGAGAACTGCTGTATCTCTTGAAATCCTGCTAAATGTCTCCATGGGGAAAGATTCTCCTTGGCCATGCTTAAGTCTCTTGTGCTCTGGCCATCTCCCTGGCCTTTATGGCTACAGACAATAAGCACCCTCCTGTCCATCACACTCGGTGACTACAAAAGGAGGAGACTACACTCAGAACATGTACAGTCTTGGCTGGTCCAAAGGTAGTGAGTTATCTCAGGTGATTACTCACAGTCAGTTACAGATTGAACTCCTTGTTCTACTACTTTCCCCCCTCCTCACCACTGTACTTGAATAGTCTTAAAAAAAATAAAAAAAACAAAGAACATGTGCAATCTCACACACCTCTACCCTACAAGCTCTTGGTGGTCTCTTGCCCACCAGGCACACTCTTGGAAGAAAGTTCTTATTCTGGACAAGAGTGGGAAGGGTGGTGACTACAGTGAGGATGCCTAGCCAGAAACAATTATAGAGTCCCGGGAGGGTTCTTACCTGTACTCGGGAAAAAGGTTCAATGACTCGAATTAGATTCTGTTCCAATAAGTTATCATATAACTTGGCCAAGTGTGTGCTGATGATTGGGTCATCCCGGAGCTCTGCCCGGTAATCTGTCAGGGCCTGCCAAAAGACCCAGTCACAGAGATTGGCACGGAAAAGCACTTTAAATTCATGCTACTCCTAGCTTCCTAAGTAGTCTGCTGGCCCTTGTAACTACCATGATTGAATGAATTTCTGGGATATTTGGGAAGATGACAGAAAGCAAAAGAAAAGGACCATCAAGAACTAAAAGGTGGGCCGGGTGCAGTGGCTCATGCCTGTAATCCTAGCACTCTGGGAGGCTGAGGCAGGTGGATTGTTTAAGCTCAGGAGTTTAAGACCAGCCTGAGCAAGAGCAAGACCCTGTCTCTACTAAAAAAAATAGAAAAAGAAATTAGCTGGACAACTAAAAATATAAGAAAAAATTAGCCGGGCATGGTGGCACATGCCTGTAGTCCCAGCTACTTGGGAGGCTGAGACAGGAGGATTGCCTTAGCCCAGGAGTTTGAGGTTACTGTGAGCTAGGCTGATGCCATGGCACTCTAGCCCGAGCAACAGAGTGAGACTTTGTCTCAAAAGAAAAAAAAAAGAACTACAAGGTGGACCATCTTTCTCTCTGAAAGCTTCATGCCAACAGCTCGAACCACTAATCCCTAAGAGCAGCTCAGCTGGTGAGCCAAATAACTACACAAGCATTTCTCAGCACATGTTCCACAGAATAGGATCTCCATTGAAAAAAACAATAATAATAAGATTAGATAATGGGAAATGCTGAATACCACTACTAGCTCTTGGGAGTTGTTTTTTTTTTTTTTTTTTGAGACAGAGTCTCACTTTATTGCCCAGGCTAGAGTGAGTGCCGTGGCGTCAGCCTAGCTCACAGCAACCTCAAACTCCTGGGCTCAAGCAATCCTGCTGCCTCAGCCTCCCAAGTAGCTGGGACTACAGGCATGTGCCACCATGCCCGGCTAATTTTTTTTTTCTATATATATTAGTTGGCCAATTAATTTCTTTCTATTTATAGTAGAGATGGGGTCTCACTCTTGCTCAGGCTGGTCTTGAACTCCTGAGCTCAAACGATCTGCCCACCTCGGCCTCCCAGAGAGCTAGGATTACAGGCTTGAGCCACCGCGCCTGGCCCTCTTGGGAGTTTTATCAGGATCAATAGCATAGTATGGCTCTGCAGGTGAGAGAAAACAAAACACCTTTCTAATTTTGTTTATCCTAGTATTTCCTTAATATCTGATCACAGAACCCTTCTTCCAAGGAATTACTTGAAATAGAAGTGTCCCTCCCTATCCCAAACATTGGGATAAAATAATCTAGACTGTGTATTCATGTGTGTGATTTATTTACCTTTAGTTTTGCTCTCAATATTCTAGCCACATGTCAGCTGTGCTGGAAAGTGTTAAAGGACACAAGCAAATCATGCCAAGTAAGTAAGGGATCTCATGCCAAGTAAGTAAGGGACCACAGGAATTGGCAAGAACCCTCCAGGAAGATGATGAATCTTGGGGACTGTCAAGGTCATGTGGTCTAGTCTCCATCCTCACTAAGTTTTCCTTTCTGGATCTATGTTTTTCTTTTTTCTCTTTTTTAGAGACAGGGTCTCGCTCAGTTGCCGATGCTAGAGTGCAGTGGCATGATCACAGCTCACTGTAACCTCACACTCCTGGGCTTAAGTGATCCTCCCTCAGCTTCCTGAGCAGCTGGGACTATAGGTGCATGCCATCACACCCAACTATAGATTTTGTTTTTATTAAGTTGGTCATTATACTCAGACTAAGCGGAAAGTTCAGAAAAGTCAAGTCCTACTCTAAGGCTTAGCGAAGTTTCTCTCACTTTTAGAAACTCCCCAAAAAATAAACAAAAGGCACAAGCATCAAAGAAAACCTAGAACACACCATCCTGAGGAAGTTTCTTTTGGCCAAAGTTTGCACATCGAGATTTATCCAGACCTGGCCCTTTTGGAGACGAAGGTATGAATACCTGTGACTATGCCGTATGGAACAAACACCAAGCCTGGAATCAAACCCTGATACCCATGAGCTGTGTGACTTTGGGCATCCTCCTGAATCCCAGTTCCCTCAACCATAAAATGAAGATAATAGGTCTGCTGTTAAAAAGCAAAGTAAAAAAAAAAGGATGACAGAAAGAACTTTTTAAAACTGAAAAGTATTACATACAAATGATATGGAATTTATATCAATTCAACAAGATTCACTGTTACAAAAGTGCTTAACTATTTCCTGGTTTTGATAATACTGGGTGATTGGTACATGGGATCTCTCTGTACTGTTAATATCTTTGCAAATTCTTATGAAACTATAATTTTAAAAATTAAACATCTCTATCCTCCACCCATTCCCTACCAACCCAATACCATGCTCACCTTTTCAAAATCTGCCAGTGATCTGTTCTTGCTAGCCTGAGCCACACATTTTAATGCTTCTGTCTGAAAATAAAGAGACAAATTGTGAAAGTGATCTATTCCATACACTGATATCTACCCAAAAAGTCCCATAAGCATTATGCTATGTCCACATAACCTCTGCTACAAGAAAGAACCCACCCCACCATCATTCTTCAGAGGCCTGGGAAGAAAAGCTATAAATACTGAATACCACTGTATGCCTACTAGTGTCCCTCTGAAACCTGAGATGACTTAAGAATACTAGGAAACACAAGGTTTTCCAAAAAGACAGACCCTGATACAGCATTCTCCAGAGATGACAGGCTAAAAGGGAAAGTGATAAAAGAACTGTGATATCTTTCCCCCTCCCTTATTTCCACACCCACCAAGCTCCCTCCTACCCTTACACCTGATTATACCTGTGCTTTATCAAGATTCATTCTGCTAGGTTTGGTACAAACCACTGAACAAGGTTTACTTTCACTAGAGTTGAAGAATCAAAATTGAGGCACTAACATACTACACTGAATGTTAAACCCCGGAGAGAGATGAAGGTACAATCAGTAGTTGAGAGCCACTTCTAACCTGGTTAGAAAAGGTGCCTGCCCAACCTATCAGGTCTCCACTTAGCAAGAAATCTGCAACACTCTTATTTCTAGGAGATCAGCCTAACTCCTGCTCATAAGCTGTCATCAAGGTACAAGGGACCAGAAGGAGCTCCTCTTCTTTCAGCCTAGGTACTTAAAATAAGGAGTGTCTTACACAGTAGACTAAACAGCACCAGACTAATCAAGAGTGTAGTTTGTCTCCAGCATTTGTCCTACAGACAGAACAAATGTCAAAATGAGAAAAGCCTGAAACTTAGAGCCTAGTTCAAAGTCTGGATCCACCATTTATTAGCTACCTGACCTCAACCTGGATACTTGACTTCTCTGAGCCTGTCTCCACAACTCTAGCTCTAGTCAGCATAGTGCATCTCTCACTATAGTAATAAACAGTGTTCTTGAGGTTAAAACTAGGAGCTGACCTAAAACTTTTGCTGATGAAAAGCCAATTTGAGCCACTGAAGAGAATGAAGGAATCAGCTGCTGTGGCCATTCCTCCAGAGATAGTGACATTATACAGAGAGCCAATCTGTCTGTTTAGAGACAACTGCATTTGAAATCCAGAAAGATCACTTTTACTTTATTAGTGATAATTATGCAAAGTACAAATAGGGATGGTCCAAATATCTAAGACATTATCTTTATAAAAATAACTGCAGAGGTCACACTCATATCTTCTTAGGCATTAAGTTAGCAAAAAAAAAAAAAAGGTCCTCTTTTTCCACCACACCACAAATTCAAGGCATGAATGCAAAGGTACTGATCTGAGGCTCTCAGGTAAGTCTCAAAACCTAGTTTCTGCATCAAACAATCTGACCTCCCTAAAGCACATACGCACCAGACCTTACCAGGCTCCTGACTTCGAGAATCCAAAATTCCATATTCTACACATGTTAAATTCACAAGCCAGGTTCATGGGAGATAAATCTTCTGGTCAAAGCTAAAAGCAACCTAACTCACCACAAATGCTACAGTTCAGTTCTTTAAGTCCCTCAAACCACCCAATGATGTCCATAAGAGCACCAAACACTGACTTCCCAGGCCAAGAATTTAACAATATAGGAAATACACTGAATGGGCTTAAGAAAAGGAAGTGAGTGGGGGAGAAGTGAGCAGAACGAAGCCCAAAAGAGCACTGGTCTCATCAAACATTGTGACTCTGACAACATGCTGGTCTCAAAATGACACACTGCAGTCAAGGTATCCCTACCTGCCTCCCTGCATACCGAAGTGCAAGCTTCCCGCTCACCAAAGCCTGGACATCTTCTGGGCTAGAAAAAAAGACATACTTGGTAAATTGCTCCAAGGTGTTATGCTTCTAAGTATAGGTTTAGGCCAATTTCTTTTTAACAAAATTCCACCGTGAAGATCTGCCCACAGAGATAATCAGTCCAGCCCCAACCCTTAAACCCACATGCCCTTCGAACTACAGAAGCTAGGTTTTCTCCTCTCTGGGCCAAAGCTCAGCACTGGAGAGTAGAAAAACTCAAACATTAAAAAGAAAGCCAAATTGAACCTAACAAAACCAATACACCCAACAAGCAGAATGATAAGTATAAATCAAAGCCTAGTATAACAGGTCTTATTAAAACACAGCCCTGAGGCCGAGGCGGGCAGATCGTTTGAGCTCAGGAATTCGAGACCAGCCTGAGCAAGAGCTAGACCCTGTCTCTACTATAAATAGAAAGAAATTAATTGGCCAACTAATATATCTAGAAAAAATTAGCCGGGCATGGTGGCACATGCCTGTAGTCCCGGCTACTTGGGAGGCAGAGGCAGGAGGATTGCTTGAGCCCAGGAGTTTGAGGTTGCTGTGAGCTAGGTTGACACCACAGCACTCACTCTAGCCTGGGCAATAAAGTGAGACTCTGTCTCAACAAAAAACATAGCCCCTATGTAATCCAAAGACAGCCCTAGTTAATATTTCATTTATTCCCAAAAGAATTTTGATAATTCTGTGGACTTCTTTGGGGAACATTCTGTCATATTTGGCTACTTTTTCAAACCACTCCTTAACCTTTCCTTCACCATTCTGGGGGACCCACCTGGCTGGCAATTGCTAGTCCATGAGCTATTTCTTAACTCTCTGTCCTGTGCTCAGCACCTATGAGGACGGAATATTTGAAGGACGAAAAGAATTCTTCAAGAGGGGCTGGAACACCTTTGATCCTCCCACTCTACTTCAACCAGCCCTAGGGGCTGTGGCTGCTTCTCTAACTGGCCAAACTCCCTGCCCAAGCCATCTCTGCCATGGCAGACAGACTTAGCTGAAGAACTTAAGTTCTTATATTCTAGAGTTAATGTGCACCTACGTGTTGAGCATGATTTTGCACAGCAACATGTACTTCAGAGATGTGATAGCCTTAGGGCTATCAATGGAGTCGTAACCTTCAAATGCCTCATAGAAGTATGAGTATGCAGTTTTCCAGTCCTTTTCCTCTGCTGCATGGATAATACCTGGGCGTTAAAAAGAAAGGAGTAAGAACCATATAAAATAATAGAATTATAAAAAATCAGAGCTGGGAAGGGTCTTGGAAATCTACCCCAATCCCATCAACTCATTGATAAGCTCAGGAAAGGATAAAGGACCAGCCCAAAGTCACAGTCAGCTAGTGAGAGCTGAGATTAGAATCCAGGTCTTTGGCCTCCCAGCTCAATGTCACGTTGCCAGATTGCCAATATAAGTTCCCAAAGGAGTTAGAGACTCAACTCAAAGGAGATCCTAAAAACCACATACTACATACCATCTTTTTCCTACGCTTCTCACCCCATTCCACTCGTGCTATCTTTTGGAGCCACTGGAAGAGGCCATGTTTACCCTCCATGATAACATCACCGTTGCAGGTCGAGTTGATCCCAACACCCCTAGACTGCCTGAATGACCTGTTTTAATAACATCAACTACTTTTGGATAAGACAGCTTTTCTAAGCTTGACACTTTTACTTAAGCAGCTTTCATGGGGCAGGAGGGGATCCAACCTATTATATTTTGATTTCAAATATTTGTCACTAATGGATATGCTCTTGCCTAGATACAATCAGTATATAGATCTCACATAATGACAAATCCATGAAGTTAACCATATATGGCTAAGCAGTATTTTTTTAGGCTGAAATGCCATAGTTGACCTAACCAATCCTCTACCATTAAGAATTTGGGTTGCTCCCAATGAATTTTTCTTTGGACCTGCTATTACTTCCAACCTACGCTATCACTTGGGATAACATAAAACTTAGTTCCTTTCAGACTGAGCGGCATCTAGGCCCTAAGACTCTGCACTTATTATATTAGCACTAACTGTGCCCAGCCATATTCGTCTGTTTACCACAGTGATTCCGAACATTTTTCACATCAAGGTACGTGTAGAGGCCGGGCGCGGTGGCTCACGCCTGTAATCCTAGCACTCTGGGAGGCCAAGGAGGGCGGATTGCTCAAGGTCAGGAGTTCGAAACCAGCCTGAGCAAGAGCGAGACCCCATCTCTACTATAAATAGAAAGAAATTAATTGGCCAACTAATATATATATAGAAAAAATTAGCCGGGCATGGTGGTGCATGCCTGTAGTCCCAGCTACTTGGGAGGCTGAGACAGAAGGATTGCTTGAGCCCAGGAGTTTGAGGTTGCTGTGAGCTAGGCTGACGCCACGGCACTCACTCTAGCCTGGGCAACAAAGTGAGACTCTGTCTCAAAAAAAAAAAAGGTACATGTAGAAAGTATTTATTAGCACACTAGAGTAAAAGGATGAAGCTGCTTATACAAGATCCCAAGGAATCAATGTTTTAGCACACCTTTAACTGTATTCCCCCCCCTCAAGAATACCTACAGTGCATGACATGCCAGCTGGGAACTTCTGACTTAACTACTTATTGGGTGATATGTGCCATCCCCGAACCCTTTTACCTTACCCAAAATGCCTCCCAATTTGGGCTGGAGGAATTAGGTCCTTTTTCTACCACTGCTCTTAAGTATAGAAGCCTGGAGGGAAATCTGTCCTTCTCTGCAGCCAAGGAGAACTCCCTTGAGAACACAACAAACTATTAATGCTGCTAAACTAAATGAGACACATTTTCCCATACCTCCCAGTACAAAGCTAGTAGAGACAAGGCCAGACCCAAAATAAGTATGGGTTTAAAAAAAAAAGGTAAAATAAGGCTTAAGAACTGGTATACTGCTTTCTCAAACACATTTGTAAACTGGGGCTATATAAGCACTGTAAATGTCACGATTGGCATATAAGGTTTATTATTAGAAAAAAAAAATTAGACTGTCACTCATTCAACATAAACATTAATGAGGGTCAACCATGTGCCAGGTACTGATATAGCTACTAAAGCAAAAAGAAATACAAATAAGACCCTCAAAGAGGCTCACAGTCTGGTGGGAAAGATGGTCACCAAAACAGAAACAAGGAGATTGGTGTAATAATAGGTACAAAGGATTTTCTTTGGTAGGGAAGTCCAAAAGCAAAGAAGAAAGTACAGAGGAGGGTTTACAGAGCAGACATCTGAGCTGTATCTAGAAGGATGTGTAGGAGTTTGCCATGGGGACAGGTGAAAGGGGAATTCCAAGCAGAGAAGGCAAAATAAATATATAATGGCAAAGAAGCAGGAAATAACATGGAGCACCCAGAGAATATGAAGCTCTATGGTAACTCTGACTGAAAACCACAAATAAGAACGAAGACCAAAGAAGGCCTTTCTTTTGAATGTCATGTTAAAGTTTAAGCTGAGGTTAATGCAGACCCATTGGAGAATTTTAAACAAAGGAGTTATACTATCAGATTTGTGTTTCAGAAAAATAACATTGGGGCCAATAAGGAAGATGGATTGGGAAAAGTGACTAGGGACAAGTTAGACCAGACCAGTTAAAAATGACTCCAGCAGTCTGGGCCTTAATTAGAGCAGTAGCTTGTAAAGATGGAAAAGACAAGACATACTTAGAGACAGACTGAACATGATCTGGTACGTAACTGGATATGAGGGATGAAGGAGATGAAGGAGTCAAAATTACTCCAAAGACCATAGTTTGAGCAGTTGAATCAATGATACCATTAACGAAGAGGACATGCAGAAAGGAACATTAGGAATAAATTTGGTTTTTGATGTATCGAGACTAAGATAGATACCTGTGGAATATTTAGGTATGTATGTCCATTAAGCAGCTAGACATCTAGGATTTAGGAAAGAGGGAATTTAGGAAAGAGGGAAGCTATTGGAGATCTAGATGAGGAGACCATTAGTGTTATGTGGCAGCTAGAGCCATAGGAGAGTTTGGGATTAGACAGAAAATGGGGAGAACAGGAAGGGAAAAGAACTAAAGCAAGCAACACTGAGGAACACCCACACTTAAGGGGCAGTCAGAAGGAAAAGGAAACAGCAAAGCTTGGCTGCTAATTAGTCCAGGGAGAACCGAGAAGACAATGACAAGGAAGCTTAGGGTGTCTAACAAGGTTGAATTACCCTCAAAAGTCAGAGATTATAAGGCAATTATTGACTTCTTTCTAGGAGTCAATAAAGACACCAAAGTAAGGATATTCTTTGAATTTTTCCCAGAAGCATGACAGAAAGGGGAAGATAAGTAATTTAAAAAGTAAAAAGGGTTGTGGGTTTTCAGCTGGGGCACCTCAAAGACTAAGAAGATCTGACAGGAGAAGAAAGACTAAAGACCAAGAAGAACAAAAAGGTGGAAAGATCACCCTTGATTAAGGGGTAGGGCCGGGCGCCATGGCTCACGCCTGTAATCCTAGCACTTTGGGAGACTGAGGCGGGCGGATTGCTCAAGGTCAGGAGTTCGAAACCAACCTGAGCGAGACCCCGTCTCTATCAAAAATAGAAAGAAATTAATTGACCAACTAAAAATATATATACAAAAAATTAGCCGGGTATGGTGGTGCATGCCTGTAGTCCCAGCTACTTGGGAGGCTGAGATAGTAGGATCACTGAGCCCAGGAGACTGAGATTGCTGTGAGCCAGGCTGATGCCACGGCACTCACTCTAGCCTGGGCAAGAAAGTGAGACTCTGTCTCAAAAAAAAAAAAAAGGGGGGGGGTAAAAACAGATAATGATACAAATTCTGTAGAGGAAAGAGAAGTAAAGAGGGCTCAACATAAGAATGGCTTCTATTTCCTCTGAAAAATAAGATGCAAGTTCTTCTTTTGACCACAAAGGTGGAGAATAGATTTAATAGAGCAGTGGCTTAAATGAAGGGTGAAGAACTGGTTAGAGCTAAGTACTTTGATAAAAGCTTTACATTCATCATGTCATTTAATCCTCACCACAATTCTATGAGGCAATACAATTACTACCACCAATTTATAGGTGAGCTAAGAATAAAGCTAAAGATAAATTAAGTAATTTGCCCAAAGTCACACATTTAGAAATCAGCACAACAAAATGTCAACCTAGGAAAGCCTAATCCTAGCACCCCCAAGAGGCAAGAATGGCAGGTACTGTATTATCTTTTAAGGATGAGAGGTAACACAAGCGCTTTAAACTAGTGTTCCGCCTCCAATCCCAATGCCTCTTCAATAATGATGCCTACTTGGCTGGGAGTGGTGGCTCACACCTATAATCCTAGCACTCGGGAGGCCAAGGTGGGTGGATCGCTCAAGGTTCAGGAGTTTGAGACCAGCCTGAGCAAGAGCGAGACCCCGTCTCTACTAAAAATAGAAAGAAATTAATTGGCCATCTAAAAATATATAGAAAAAAATTAGCCAGCCATGGCGGCACATGCCTGTAGTCCCAGCTATTCAAGAGGCTGAGTGGCAAGACGATTGCTTGAGCCCAGGAGTTTGAGGTTGCTGTGAGCTAAGCTGACGCCACGGCACTCTAGCCCAGGCAACAGAGTGAGATTCTGTCTCAAAAAAATAAATAAATAAAAGTACTCCACCTGCCAATCCATGGCCTCCTAGTCCCAACATTCACCAACTCCATCAGAAAGCTGAGTACTACACTCAGCTGAAACTGGGGTATCTTCCCTTAAGCTATGATCTGAGGCCCTTTGGAAAAGTCCAATAAACTTTACAAAGGTCTCCAAGAGACAACAGAGTTGTGTTAGGCCAATCCTGAAGAAAAATGCTACCATTCTAAGTAGCTAAGAGGAATGTCAAGGGAGTGTTTTAAGCCTAAGTGAGACCTCTCTAGGGTTTGGCTCTAACAGGTTGCCTGTTCAAACACTGATAAGCATGTTAAGATATTTTAGGCAGTTAATAGGAGGGGGGCAGCTGGTTTGAAAGGTAGCTTTCTGGGCGAGGCATAGTGGCTCAAGCCTGTAATCCTAGCACTTTGGGCGGCTGAGACGGGATGATTGCTTGATACCAGAAGTTCAAGACCAGCCTGAGCAAAAACAAGACCCTGTCTCTATAAAAACACAGAAAAATTAGCCAGGCATGGTGGCACATGTCTATATTTCCAGCTACTAGGGAGGCTGAGGCAGGGGGAATAGCTTGAGCCCAAGAGTTTGCAGTTGCAGTGAGCTATGACAACACCACTGCACCCTAGGCTGGGCAACAAAGCAACACCCTGTCTCAAAAAAAAAAAAAAAAAAAAAAAAAAAAAAGGTAAGCTTTCTAATTGGTTTCTTTGAAGAAACTTGAGCCAAATCAACCAGTTTTATTCTCCAGCCCCAACCTCTTTTCTTCCCACCTATAAGATAAGATGTGCTCTAAGAAACACATCCCAGGAGTAGCTACAGGTGTTACCTGACTGCATGTCCAAGGTGGCCTGCAATTTAGGGGGGCAGTAGATTGCATTTGCTGTGGTTCGAGCAGAGGTTAAGGCAGCTCGGGCTTTCGGCAAGTTGCTCAGGGCATGGTATGTTTTGCTTTCTAAAAGCTGTACTTCCACCAAAAGGGCTTTGTCATCCATCTTTTTCAACTCCCGAAGCAGCTGAGAACCTGAAGAAAGAAAAGATACATACTCCTTTGCTAGCCGTAATCTTAATACCTTGATACTGTAACATCTCATTCTCCCACCCTCATAACATAAAGAAATCTGTCTATGGCCAGGTGCGGTGGCTCACGCCTGTAATCCTAGCACTCTGGGAGGCCAAGGTGGGCGGATTGCTCGAGGTCAGAAGTTCAAAACCAGCCTGAGCAAAAGCGAGACCCTCATCTCTACTATAAATAGAAAGAAATTAATTGGCCAACTAATATATAGAGAAAAAAAAAGAAATCGGTCTAAATTCAAAAACAGGTCCGGGCAAGGTGGCTCATGCCTGTAATCTTAGCGCTCTGAGAGGCTGAGGCGGGAGGATTGCTTAATCTCAAGAGCTTGAGACCAGCCTAAACAAAAGTGAGACCCCCCCCTCATCTCTACTAAAAACAGAAAAATTAAAATTAGCTGGGCATCCTGCTGCACACCTGTAGTCCCAGCGACTCAGGAGGCTGAGGCAGTAGGATTGTTTGAGCCCAGGAGGAGTTTGAGGTTGCTGAGAGCTAGGTTGATACCACAGCACTCTAGGCCAGGCAAAAGAGCGTGATTCTTGTCTCAAAAAAAAAAAAAAGATTTTAAGTTTAATTATAAATAGACATAGTAAATATGACAGCCAGTAAAAGACTTGCAATTTTAAAAAAATCTGAAATTTAATACAGTACTATAGGCAAAATGTAGATACACATTGAAAAAATTTCAGTTATTAAAATGAAATGGGTTTTACTACTCTAAATTCAAGTGGACTTAAAAACTACCCTTTTGTTCTCTAAATCTGACAAACTAACTCTAGCTAGTTTCTTAGAACTTCAAACATCAGCTTTCCATGACAGATGCAGAATTGTAAGCCACCTTAAATCTTTCTTAGAAGCAGGCAGAATCTAAATTAATTGGTAATTAATAAGAGTAGCCAGGTTTAGAATATGTTTATTTAGCTAGCTGAGATGACTTATTAATTTCTACCAGCTTACTTACCCAAATGCAATGCTTCCTGGTACCTCTTGGTATCAAAGTACAAAGACACCAGTCTTGCCTAGGAAAGAGAAAAGGCATTGATTGAAAAGAAGAGGGGGAAAAAAAAGCCACAGAAAGAAATCAAAGATTAACAGTCACAGAACTGTTACTGTTGAATATACAAGTCCTGACAATAGCATCGAATTCAGCATAAGAAATTATTGAGCCCACGGTATTCCCTCCTATTATAGCCAGCAACTGTTAACTTTACGTTGTTGCTGCTTATTTCTGAGTAGCAGATCAAAACTTCAACCAATGAGACTACTATCAATAATCTTTGGATACCAGAGTAATTACAAAGTTGCTGAAAATACTTTTGACCAGGATGGTATTACTTATATTCACAGTCTATCTAATAATGCCTAGAGACCTGAAATCAGTGCTAATGTGAAACATACCTCCAAAGCTTGGCGTAAGAAAGTTCTTTTCTCTGATTTGGCCCATTCAATGCACTCTAAACACAGCTCAACCTGCAACAGGGAAAGACATGCAAACATTATGTCCTTGTACTCTTTCCACAAACCATGCTTTGGAGAATATCTTTAATTTCCTCCTTACATATTCCCTGCTTACAATAGAGCAAAAACTTTATTGTTTTTGCTCTATTTAGTGTATGATCACAGTATCTCAATGTTTAATGGTTATACTGTTATAGAGAATCAACTTGGCTTTTAACACATAAAATATGTTTGTGCTTAGTGTTCTTTAGGAAAATAGCTTCACCTTCAAGACTCCTCTTCTACCTACTCAGGAGAGACCTAGAACTTATAGCAACAAATATAGCCCTGGAATGTAGGGCTATATTTGGCTTAGGAATTTTTAAAGCAAAAATTTCTTCCTGAAATAGTTAGAAATAGCAACAGCAATATGTTATTGTATGTTACTGTGAACACACAGGTAACAGAGGGGAGAAATTCTCAACCTAAGCACAAATGCCTTGTTCCTAGCAGTTGCTTGAAGACTCAAAAGGTCCAGTTAGTTCTTTCCTTTTCAAATTCTAGTAGTGAAACTAACCAATTCATCATTGCTCCTACAGCAAACATACATAGTAAACTTAGCTTGTATTAGAGGGAGGAAAAGGAAATTAGAATTAGCCTAACATTTAAAAGGGATTTTAAGCTTTAATTTAAAGGCACTCTGAACCCCTCAGTTCTATCTGCCACTGAAGCAGTGATGTAATGTACAAAGTAACTGATTCAAAGCAGTGGTCAATCCTACACAGTCTAAGCATGCCATCAGGTATCCTTGACACATTAGCTTTGACACAGTATATATTAAATCCTACAGATCTTATTCTGTAACTGCAAGTTTTGTGTTAAGCTTACTAATCAGAGCATAAGACAAAAAGAAATGAAATGAGAAACTGAGCTTTCCAGAGAACTAACTTCTAACATAACATGTATTAAAGTTCTTGTAAGAAATGCTGTAAGGAGGGAAAACTAAAGGGACAATAATTCAAATTAACAAAATCTCCTGCCTTTTGATCCTAAGTTCAAGCTCAGTAAATAAATTGATGGATGACATTATATGTTACTTGGAGCATTCACCAGTAAGAAATTCAATGAAACCTTTACAACTCCTCTTTGGAGCCCCCTGGTGGCTACCTAATCTCCAACTATAAACTCAACTGACCTCATAGTCTACCAAAAGTAAGAACCAAAAACTGAAATAAAAGCAAGCCAATCACAATTTCAGAGTTTTGAGTTTTGTTCTGAAAAGCTAAACTCAAAGTTAGATGTCTGATATATGTGGAACTAAAAATATTTTGCTGAATAGTTTTGGCAAAGAAAATACACAAGTCTTTAGTCCTACATAACTCGGGCTAAGAGATGCCTCCTACAGTTTCACCCAGGGAGCTTTCTCAAATCATGCAAAAATGAATGCTTGGGACTTAGGTATATACATTCCTCTATAAGTTATACTTCAATAAATAGTTTATACCCTCCCCCCCCATTAAAAAGAATGCCTGGGTTCCTGAGTCTGTAGCCTGAAATATAAGCTTGAAATATATAGCCTGAAATATATGCTCTAAAGTATATCCCTAATAAATAAACACCAAATTCTACTCTTGCAATTCATCTGCCCCCATTTCCCTGATAGTCTAGATATTAAGTGACTCACCTAAGGTCACATATCAGCTGCTAGGACCAGAACTCATCCCTATCTCCAGTGCTCTCTGTACCTTAACCCAGCCTTAAGTTAAAGTGAACAGATATTTCTCCTAGAGTAAGGATTTTTTATAATATGAACTAGATATCTGTTATCAATTATAGAGTACATGATTTACATTATCTAGAATTATAATTGGTGAAACCAGCACCTCAGTTCCAGGAAATTTTAAAAGGCACTACCCTTGCTACACAGCTACTTTGCTCGAAAGGCTTTGTGCTTTGTTAATGCTAACAATGACTGATAAAGGGGATAAAAATATACAAGGAGTCCATGCTTCTGGAGAAATGCTCTTAAATAAGTACAAAAACTTGATGTGGTCAAAATTAGATATTTAAGTTTTATTTAAAACAATTTAACCATTTAACCATTAAAAAAATTTAACATTTAAACCATTAAAAAAAACCAAACCTTAAATTAACTGAATTCCTATAAAGGGAAAATAACTATTATTCCAAATCTGAAATTCTCTAGCACAAACCCCATTTTTCCATTGAAGCAACTGTTTTGACAACATGATTTCTGACGTAAGATTTCTTAAAATGTGCTGCTGTGTTTCAGTTAGGCAGACTACACCAAAAAACGGCTTCCTATAGCCGACTCCCTACAGACCCCTTGAAAGTAAGTTTAATTCTAGAAGTTCAGTTCACTATTTGGCAAAGATGTGGTTCAGTCTTCATTCTGTCCTCTTCACCCTACTTTTCTAATCCTCTCCCCTTGTCAAGCACTCCACGCTCCTACTCCTCCACACATAGGCTCTCAGTTTCTGAGCCCAGAACCTTAGCACTGCAAATGACCAGATCCTAATCTGAATCATATCGACTTTGGGAATATAGCAAGCTAAAAATTGTTCTACAGATATAGATCTATCTGACTTATGGTTAGCCCCCAAACAGAAAAAGGAAGGAAAATCCCCTCCCTCATACTCTTGGTACCAAACTCCTTAACACAAAACTCTAGCTCTCTTAACAATATTCTAAAACTTCCTATTTTGCCTCCAGCCTCAATACTACTGTGACAGTCCTCCATCTAAGACTTGTTCCTCTATCCTTTCCCATCACCCAGTCAAAGAATTTTAAAATAACCAAGAATGAAGACTATATCCAATTTCCCCAAGTCAGACACCTTGAGGCATTCAAACAAATGTAGAAACAACACCCCATGCTTGGCCGGGCGTGGTGGCTCATGCCTGTAATCCTAGCACTCTGGGAGGCCAAGGCAGGTGGATTGCTCAAGGTCAGGAGTTTGAAACCAGCTTGGGTGAGACCCCGTCTCTACTAAAAGTAGAAAGAAATTAATTGACCAACTAAAAATATATATACACAAAATTAGCCAGGCATGGTGGCGCATGCCTGTAGTCCCAGCTACTCGGGAGACTGAGTCAGTAGGATCTCTTGAGCCAAGGAGATTGAGGTTGCTGTGAGCTAGGCTGATGCCACTGCACTCACTCTAGCCTGGGCAACAAAGTGAGACTCTGTCTCAAAAAATAAAAAATAATAATAAAAAAAAACACCCCATGCTTACATCTCAACTCAATGAACTTAGATCTTAATTCAACAAAGTATTTTCTGAGCAACTACCATGGGAAAAGCATAGTACATACACTTCCTTAATAAATATTAATAGTACTTATGTAGCTCCTCTGAGACAAACTCCTCAAAGTGCTAGAGATCCAACAGTGAAGAGGACAAAGTAGCTATCTTATGGAACTTGCATTCTAAGGAAGAAACAGACATTAAACTAGTAAAATAAATATGAAGAAAAGTAAGCAGAGATAGAGCATTTTAGATAGGGTGATCGAGGAAGTAAGATGTGAGCAAAGACTTGAAATAATGTAAAGAAAAAACCCATGTTAAGATCAGGTTGAGAGCAATCCAGATGTATACAAATGCCAAGGTGAGAAGAGTTTAAAGGGTAAGGCAAAAGGCCAGTATTACAGCTATAACGAAAGTAAAAAGGGAGACTAGTATAGTAGATGTGGTCAGAAGTGGCTACAGGTAAGGAAATGAACTGTACTGGGAATGGGGAAGGCCCTGTGAGAAAGGTATATAGTGCTTCACTTGAATAAGATTGTATTACAATAAAGAAGACAAGGCAAATGTAATTATCATACAAGGCAGAATAATCAGAAATATAACATGTACAAAATATGTGAGTCACTAAAAGAGTTAAGAGCACATTAAAGTCAATAAGAAAAGATTTCAGAAGAGGTGGAACTTGAGATGGAACAGTGGAAGGGAAAGGTACAGCATGAGGAGCACACAGGGCTTGTCTGACAAACAGCCATCCAACCAACATGGCTAACATGGTCAATATGCTTAGCAGAGTACCAGCAGATCAGACTACTGTACTAGGTTGTATCATAGAAGACCATTCATTGGTTAATTCTGCAGGCTATGGAAAGCCACTAAGGCTCAAGTTGTGAGAGAAGGAGAGGAATAAAATGATCAGAGGGCTACTTGGTAAGATATTCTGTGACAATGGTGGAATGAAGCTTTTACAGTAGTCCAAGTAAGAAATAATTAAGAATCAAACTGGATGGTAATTGTAAAGACAGAACAAATACAAAAGAGGTGGAAAAGCAGACATGAAGAAGGTTGAACTGACAGAATTTAACAAATGACTGGATGTTAAGGTTGGTCATGTTGAGTTTAAGGTACACGTAATACAATCTGTATGATTCAAAATTTGTACCAAAACAAGCAAATAACCTATAGTCCACAAAAATTATTAAAAGAATTCCTAGCTCAGTGGTACAAGACTGGTTCTTGGCTGGACACAGTGGCTCACACCTATAATCCTAGCACTCTGAGAGGCCAAGGTGGGAGGATCGCTTGAGGTCAGGAGTTTGAGACCAGCCTGCGCAAGAGCGAGACCCTGCATCTACTAAAAATAGAAAAAATTAGCCAGGGGTGGTAGTGCACGCATGTATTCCTAGCTACTCAGGAGGCTGAGGCAGGAGGATCCCTTGAGCCCAGGAGTTTGAGGTTGCAATGAGCTATGATGACACCACTGCACTCTAGCCCAGGTGACAAAGCCGGACTCTGTCTTAAAAAAAAAAAAAAAGACTCTGGCTCTTAATGCTAAATTGCTAATCATCAAAAAGACAACCTTAACACTAAAATGACATTGGCAATAAAATGATATAATGCCTAAGAATAGCTTGGAAAAGGAAGAAAGGTCTCTAGTTGAGACATGCAATGAAAACAGCAATGTACCAACATAGTTAACGGAGGGTCTACCAGACAGGGAACCACGTAACAAAGGCCAGTAAATCCCACAAGGCACTTACAGACGAGCACTAAATTATGACTAGAATAGATTTCCACAAAGAAATAGGAAACATGATCATTAAACAAATGCAGTTCTACCCATTGAGTCAGTTCTATATTATGGGGAGGGACAAATTTCAGAGACTTCAGTGTGCAAAAAAGCGGCTTGCATAATTAATTTTTCTGCCTCCAAGTAACACTTATTAGTGAATTTCAATCTAACATTTATTGATCAGTCTATATCAAGGTATCCTATTTCAAACAAAAGATGGCTTCACTTTCATGAGAACAAAGTACAATTTTTAAAAGTAAGGGTTAGATAAGGCTAATACTCCTAATAAAAATCACAAGGCAAGGCGGGCATGGTGGCTCACGCCTGTAATCCTAGCACTCTGAGAGGCCGAGGCGGGCGGATTGCTCGAGGTCAGGAGTTCGAAACCAGCCTGAGCAAGACCCCATCTCTACTAAAAATAGAAAGAAATTAATTGACCAAATAAAAATATATATATACAAAAAATTAGCCAGGCATGGTGGTGCATGCCTATAGTCCCGGCTTCTTGGGAGGCTGAGGCAGGAGGATTGAGCCCAGGAGTTTGAGGTTGCTGTGAGCTAGGCTGATGCCACAGCACTCACTCTAGCCAGGGCAACAAAGTGAGACTCTGTCTCAAAAAAAAAAAGAAATCACAAGGCAGCTATCTAAATATTTTTGATCTACTATTATAAAACACAGTTTTGCCAGAAACAAATGAATTTGAAGAACACTCTACAAATGAATTTTCTACAAATGAAGTTAGTTTATGGTGTTTAAACTAAGCTTCAAAGAATCATTAAAGAAACCAATTTTATAAAAGACATGACTCCAACATGAGATACATGTGTCCGAGGTTTCTGAAATTCCTCACTATTTACTCAATATGCTACTATAGCCTTTTTATACCTTTCACCTGTACACCCACATAGGCTACAGCAAACAATCAGACATATAGCCAACTACCAATTCCAACCCTCACCCTTACATTATCTGACATTTTATATATATATATATATTTTTTTTTTTTTGAGACAGAGTCTCACTTTATTGCCCAGGCTAGAGTGAGTGCCGTGGCATCAGCCTAGCTCACAGCAACCTCAAACTCCTGGGCTCAAGCAATCCTACTGCCTCAGCCTCCCAAGTAGCTGGGACTACAGGTATGTGCCACCATGCCTGGCTAATTTTTTCTATATATATTAGTTGGCCAATTAATGTCTTTCTATTTATAGTAGAGATGGGGTCTCGCTCTTGCTCAGGCTGGTCTCGAACTCCTGAGCTCAAATGATCCGCCCACCTCGGCCTCCCAGAGAGCTAGGATTACAGGCGTGAGCCACCGCGCCCGGCCTGACATTTTATATATTTGTTTATTGTCTGCCTTCCCAGTTAAAATATAATCCCCATGACAGCAGTGACAGTGTTTTTACAACTGCACCCCCAGTACCTGTAACAGTACCTAACACAGAGCAGTCATTCAATGAGTACTGATCAAATATATCCATAGGGAAGACAACTATATTCTTCCTACAGACTCAAGCAACTATAATATACCCTGCTTGAACCTGCCACTTTTTACAGAATGATTTTTAATTTTGGCATGTGTCTCCTCCTGAATTGAGAAAATACAGCTACCTTTGAAAAGGTTGGAAAAGGTTCAGTGATTCCAGGAAGGCATTCTTCAGTACAGCTCAGGGTCTAGTCTCAACTTGTAGAAAACATGTACAAGAACACCAGAGTCACTTCTGCACATATGAGACACAAACAAATGGATGCTCACCTCTCAATGAAGGCATATACGCAGTACAAAACATGCCAAGAAGGGATGCCACAAGACTTAATTAGTGCTCACAAGGAGCTTTGTGACACAAATGAAAGGTACCACAGACACAGAAAACATTACAAAGGTGTGGCAATACAATACCTCAAAGACAAGAATCAGTTTGTGACCCTGATGTAATGAGGATTCCAGGGACCACTGACAATCTCCACTTACAAAGCAAAGCATGGAACAGACCCAAAGTATCAAATGCCCTGTAACAAAGAGAAACTGACATGATAAGTCCTGAGCTGTTCTCTGAGCTGTCCCTTCCACATTAGTACCACAGTGCAGGCAGGCTTTTCTTTCATTGAAACAGACTTTTTCCCATATTGTCTACTTTCTGACATTAACATAGCTTACCTCCTGCCCTGTAGCTGCTTCCATATCAAGAAACAGATCAAGAAGAGATCGGACCAGACGAGCTGCTTTAGCCTTGCTGATGGAATTCAAGAAGGGTCGTACATACTTGAGGAGTCCTCCAAGCTCTGTGTGAAAGGTAATTCAGGAAAAAAAAAAAAAGTATATATCAACAGTAGGCACAAAATGCCCATTTAAAAAATCGACTCATGATCACAAAAATCAGTACTTACATCACTGGAATCAGTCTAAATGAAACTTACTAGTTTAAAGTGTTCCCAGCAGGTACTAGAGCAGCAAAATAAGTTAACATCATATGCCAAATTTGTATTCTATTCCCCACTCAGCCACTACGAATGCCCAGGAAAAGCTCTTATTTCTGCTTTATTTATCCATTTTAATGAAGCAAAACCAGCAAAGTACTCATATTCTCAAAAAACTGTTTTCTAACTAGAACATGAAACATGCTGTGTCCCTGCCCACCCTGGACAAAATCACTTCCTCACAACCAACAAATATGATCAGGTTATAGGAATAATTTTTTTTTTTTAAGTTTCCAAGTCTGCCTTAGCAATTCCCCTTAAACAGACAGAGACAGAGGTTTTCAATTCCAAGTTCCCTTTTTCTTTTTTTTTTTTTTTTTTTGAGACAGAGTCTCACTTTATTGCCCAGGCTAGAGTGAGTGCCATGGCGTCAGCCTAGCTCACAGCAACCTCAAACTCCTGGGCTCAAGCAATCCTGCTGCCTCAGCCTCCCAAGTAGCTGGGACTACAGGCATGTGCCACCATGCCTGGCTAATTTTTTCTATATATATTAGTTGGCCAATTAATTTCTTTCTATTTATAGTAGAGATGGGGTCTCGCTCTTGCTCAGGCTGGTCTCGAACTCCTGAGCTCAAATGATCCGCCCACCTCGGCCTCCCAGAGAGCTAGGATTATAGGCTTGAGCCACTCCGCCCGGCCCCAAGTTCCCTTTTTCCTCTCTTCTTGCAGTACTCCCCAGTTTAGCCTTTCAGCAATATCACTTCCCTAGTACTCTTCTGAATAAACTTTTCACATAAGTTTGGGTGTTTTGCCCTACTGTTCTGCTATATCCTTTTAAAATTTCTCATTAATCTTCAAAACCTAAGTCTTAAACTATGACCAAAATAGGTGTCTAACATAGAGCTCTTCCCCCCTTACAGAAGAAGACAGTACAGGAATTCTAAAGGAGCACCTTTAAAACAATAAACTAGAGATGTGCTTGTCAAACAGCAAAAATTAAAGAATGTTTCAACTAAACTGAGGAAGTATTTTTAGAATGTAGGTTAAAATTACTTTAGTGCCACTGCCTCTTTAATATTCTCCAACTGTAGACTTATCCTCCAGAGAACTCTAATTCAGGACAAGCACACCTTACCCTCCTGAGAATGCTAATTCAGGGTTCTGAAATCCTCATCTGCCTGAATAGTCTAAATGCATGGGACTGTGTCAGGTACTTAAGGAACTTTATACAGAATAGAAAAGTTTATCTTTCCCTTTACTACCCTGTACTGCCCTTTGATTCCCAATGTTTAAGACTTTTTCCCATTCTGCCACCCATTCACACCTGCACAGACTATACACTCCTGCTTTCAAACTGTACTTACGCCACAATCCCATGTCAAATGTCTTCCCATCTTCTCAACCTATGTAAATCTAAGCTATCTTTTTAGGTCCAGCTAAAGACCTACTGAGTCTTCCATGCTAACTCCAGTATACAGTGATTTTCCCCTCTCAACTTCCTTTTGCATTTATTTCAATTATATTATGTAATCATAGCTTTTTAAAAGTAGTCTAGGCTGGGCGTGGTGGCTTATGCCTTTAATCCCAGCACTTTGGGAGACCAAGGAGGGAGGATCAGATGAGGCCAGGAGTTCAAGACCAGGCTGACCAGCCTGAGCAACATAGCCTCATCTCTACAAAAAATTAAAAAAAAAAAAAAAAAAAGCTGAGTGTAGTGGCACCTGTCTGCAGTCCCAGCTACTCAGGAGGCTGAGGCAAGAGGATCACTTGAGCCTGGGAATGCGAAGTTGTAGTGAGCTATGACTGTGCCATCTCCAGCCTGGGTGATAGGAGACCCTGACTTAAAAAAAAAAGTCCCTTCTCCCACAACATCTCTTATTATGCTTGAACAATTCTGAACAATTTATAGTGACAAAAATATTCAGAAGGCAACCTATTCCAATGTTGGCCAAACCACCTTCCACACTGCTGCAAATATTTACAAATTATTTATGTCTCCCTAACTTTCCCTTTCTCCAAGCTAAACATATTTAGCTATTTCAACTGTTCTTCCAATGCCCATGATTTCCTGAATAACTTATCACATTATCTGCTCTCCTCTAAACAAACTCTACTTTATAAAGGTACCACTTGTGATATGTTGTGGTACCAAGAATCAAAAATAAAAAACCAGATAGGGATTGACAGTAGAGCAAGAGGCTTAATTCTCTTGATCTGGCTACCACGTGTAACACAAGATAGCATGTTTTATTTTTCCAACAGCACTCTTTGTTCAGACTG
Source organism: Mirza zaza (assembly GCA_008750895.1). NCBI lineage: Eukaryota > Metazoa > Chordata > Mammalia > Primates > Cheirogaleidae > Mirza > Mirza zaza. Next base: position 17,007 of record VSMD01117489.1, on the reverse strand, counting down.
AGTCTACTAAGGACTTTTTTGCACAGATCACTGTCAAAACAGGTAATTCCCCAACTTCCTCTGTTTTGAAAAATACTTTGTATAACTTTATACTTATTACAACTGAATTAAATCTTCCCGGCTTTGGCAATAACTGAATTGTAGTTCTGTCCTCTACTGTACTGAGTCATCTACAAAAATAAGCATGCCTTCTGAAATGGCTTTAACAATGATGCCAGATGCTGACCAGAAAAACAAGGAAAAATCCCTATGACATGATGCTAGAGACTCCTGTTCAGATTGATACATGATCTATTTATTAACATGTTTTAGATATTCAGCCCAATATAAGTTCATAACCTATACTTGTCATATTAATATTAAGGCAATGTTCCGATACCCTGCTTACATCAGATGTGTATCTATGTCGTTCCTCTAATCCAGGAGCTGGCAAACTTTTTCTATTAAGGGCCAGACAGTAAATCTTTTTGGCTTTTCAGATTATATGGTCTTAGTAGCAAGTATTCAACTCGGCCATTATAACACAAAAGCAGTCATAGACAATATAGAAACAAATAGGCATGGCCATGTTCCAATAAAACTTTATTTACAAAAACAAGTGGCAGGGGCTGGGCACAGTAGCTCACACCTGTAATCCTAGCACTTTGGGAGGCCAAGGCAGGAGGATTGCTTGAGCTCAGGAGTTCGAGACCAGCCTAAGCAAGAGTGAGACCTCATCTCTACTATAAATAGAAAGAAATTAGCCAAACAACTAAAAATAAAAAAAATTATACAGGCACAGTGGAGCATGCCTGTAGTCCCAGCTACTTGGGAGGCTGAGGCAGTAGGATTGCTTGAGCCCAGGAGTCTGAGGTTGCTGTGAGCTAAGCTGATGCCACGGCACTCTAGCCCAGGCAAGAGAGTAAGACTCTGTCTCTAAAAAAAAAAAAAAAAAAAAAAACACAAGTGGCAGGCATGCCAGTGTAAATCTATATACTGTCTGAGGATAACCAAAAAGAGAGAACTAAGATGAGTTTGGAATAATCTATTCATAATAAGCCCACTGTTTTAAGTGACTAAAAGTGACGTAAATGTGACTATCATATAATTTGTCCCAGAACTTTACCACTGATTACCATTTGTAGTGCCTAGGTCTAATATTTTCATTACCCTTTTGAAAGGCAGAATAACATTTGCCCATCCTCAGCTTCCTTATACCTCTCCACCCTCCATGATTTTTCTAAGAATAATAAATGCCACTATAATTATATCTGCTAGAACATTTTTTTATATTAAGAGACAAAAATTGTCAAAGCCCAGAGACTTTAACTTATTTAAATAGACTATCTGCTCTCTCTTCTCTCACCTACCTTGGTTTTAATTTTCTCTCTCTCTCTGGTGTTATTTCTATCTTTTTCATTTTGAAAATCATTTTCCTTCCTAGAAAAGGCAGAAGCGAAACATGAGCTAAGCAGTCTGCCTTTCTCTCTAGCACCTGCTAGCATTACAATATTTTCTCTAAGCACTGTTACTCTTATCCCAACAGAGAAACAAATGATCTCTTAGTGGCCGTTTTTCAAAAGACTCAGTTCAGAGGGTCGGGGGAGGGGAAAAAAAAAAAAGACTCAGTTCATTTTCTGTTTTAGTGTACTACCCATTTTACATTCATTCTTGGTTATATTTCCTGTTACTTTCTATTTTCATACATATTGAGTTAATTTTTTTTTAATTCCCATAAAATCATACTGACTTCTGCAATTATATCATCAGAATTTAGTTCACAGAACTCAGCAGATTCCTTTTAAGAGTTTCAAGCTATGAAGTCTGCAAATGGTGAGCATAGGCATCGTGTCTGATGATGCTAGGAACTACTTTCAATCACTACTCCACATCAGACATTGTTTTATTCCCAAGTGACTGTTTTTGGTCAGGGATCCTATCTCAAACTTTTTGAGTAGAGTACTTAGCACAGTGCTACACATATATTAAATGCATAATAAAACCAACTGAAGAGTAATGGAATGGCCATACTTTCCATCCTTAGGGACCTCAAAATCAAAGCAAACAAACAATACGAACCTAACAATTATTAAAGCAAAGGTAGGTAAATGAACATAGGCTCCAAGACTTCCTTAGGGTTTCTATAGTGTATACCTACATTCATCAAACTTTCTTAGAAGACAATGATAAGTAACATGGAAAAATTTTTGAAAGTCCTTATATTATAATTCACCTATTAAATTCCAACAGGTTTAGCAATATACTTTCAAACTTCTCATGTACTGAGTCACAAGGCAGAGAGGATAAGAAATAAAGGGAGAATAAGCATAAAACAGGACAACAGCATTTTTGGATAAAAATTACCAAAGTATGACTATATACTACACATTGCTTCTAATTATCCATGACAGTGAAGGAAAGCAGAGATTTGGATATTTGAACAGAAAAATCTTAAATCACTTCACCTGGCTTTATAATTCTTTCAGAAAAATTACCTTATTAATTACATTTTACATGAACTAATTATCAAAACTGTTTTGGAACTCCTAAGCTCAAATTGACAGGCAAAAGGAATCCATACATATGTTAAACAGTAGGGAAGTCAGCCTATGATGAAAAAGCCCTCACCCACGAGTGATAATCTGTAATTAGATAACTACATAAAAGCAGTAACCATTATGCCATGAGGCTGAGCTCTGAAGTGGGACTATGTGGGTTCAAATCCTGGTTCTACCAGTTGCTAGTTGAGTGAGCTTGGGTAAGTTTTTTAACTTCTTTGTGCTGTTTCCTCATGTGTAAAATGGGTAAGAGCATCTACTTTAAGTTGTTTCAAAGATTTAATAAGCTAAAACCAAGTAATATACTCAAAAAAATAGTTCATAGTTAGCACTCAAAAACACTTAGGTATAGTTAGTCTTAAGGCTACTTAAAAATGTCATTTTGAATAAGATACAAGACCCATGTAAACATAGCCTCACAATTTTGTGCATATTTACTCAACTTTCTACTGATTGAGCCTAATAATTAACAAATTACTTATCCTTAACTGGAAAAGATCTTTAGTTCCCAAGTTCAAGAAGTTTTGCTAACTAATCCCCATCATTCTCTTGAGTAACAACACAATTTTGGGGACAGTAATTCATGAGGTTACTTATCAGAGCTTAATGTAGTCTAATCAAATAAGCCCCAAATTCACTTTAAAGTTGACAAAAATTACCCATTTTAAGTTTAAGCAGACTTCTCTCTAAATACTATTACCACTTTACTGGTGAAAAGTCCTTCCTGGTCAACTAGACTCCCTCCTCATTCCACGGACACACCCATCATCAGAATATCATCTACAGCCCAGCCAGTCAATGGTTCAATTACAACTAGAATGTCTGGGCAATGATATGCACAAAGTCCTAGGCAGCAATGAAGGAGTCTTGGGAAAGCTCCATTTAATGTCTTACTCATTCTGTATCAGAAAAAAAGAACAGTGAGTCACTTGGATGCAAAATCCCTAGTCATTTTCAAATTATGGGCCTAAAATCACTATCTACCTTAAATACATCAAAGCTGCTCAGCAAAATCACTGAAGACTGCTGCTACCTGTATATAAGGGAATACAGTGAAAATTCAAAACCCAGAATCACAGATTACTATATCCCAACAAAAATACAATTTTCTCTCATTTACAGAACAAAACTCTACCATGAAAGAACTGAGTTTAAAGGTCACTTAATTTCCTGCTAAAAAACTGAAGCTCAACAAGTTGCCAAGAAAATAAAACTGAATTATAACATCAATGAACTCAGTGTGTGGAGGCAGTCCCATGTTCCTTCACTCCAACAAAAAAACAGTAACTCCATCCAGCATCTCAGATACAATCCATTTGTAGCACTTACCTGCGGCTTGTCCAGTCTTTGCCAGAAGAGACCCCAGTTCCAGGATGCTCTGCTCTTTGACCTGCACTGCCTCCTCATCGTTTTCCTGAATGTCACGCTTCACTGGGAGAAGAAAATGCAAACCCTCTTAAAATTCTGACAAAAAAATGAAGACCGTGGGAAATTTCACTCTTACGAGACCCATAACAAACCCAAACATATGTAACAAAAGACAAAACTCTAAATAGCTTTTTAAAAAAAAAATCTCTGAACAAGAAAAAATAAAATGGTCATGTATACGTAGGACATGTCCCACGCAAATCATAAAATAGATTCCTCTCTTTGATTTCAAATGTGCCTTTTCATTCTATCCATCAGAATTTTGCTTACCCACATATACTGCATTTCTGTTGTGATCACTCCGTTAAAGCAAAATTAAAACAAAACAGTCCTTCATACTTACCGCACTAAAACCTATGCCAGTCACTATGTCACATGAAAGTATTAAACATGCCCATGCATTTACCTGCCACAAACTAAAATCAAATGACCAAGCTGCTGATGACTATAACATCAAAAGCCTTTCAATAAACAGTAGGTCTGTGCAAAGCCTCACCAGGGTGTGTTAGGGAGAAACAGTTCTATAAAGCCAAGCAGGAAAAACAACCCTATCAAAGCCCCAATGTGATCCTGAACAGTTACACTTAAGAGACACTGCTGCTTTATAATGGATTCAGTCCTGTTAAAATAACTTTGTGCTATCTGTCCCACTTTCAACTGCTAATAGCTATTCTAACATTCAAACACTGAATAGCCTCTCTAAGTTGGTAGTGATAATTTTAGTACTCATCACTAGTTACTACTTCTCTTGCAAAGCATCATGACTTGACAAAAACCAAGATTCTGATACTCCATGATGGACTCCTGAAAAAGTTAAGGCTGTCAACCATCCTGACTCAAGCTTGCCCTAACAGAGAAGCATTCAGGAACTCTCTCCCAGTATAGTGGGCAAGCAAGAAATACTCTAATTGTATTAATGTTTAACGTAATTTCTACTTTATGAAAAACAAAACATTAGGCTCTAGGCACAAAAAATAAATAAAATTCATGCTTCTCACATTAGTTCTAAATATTACTGTGTACTCAGAATAAAATATATATATATGTAACAGCGATTGAGATGACTGATTCTGTAAATGTAACTGACTTACAATCGGAACTTCAAAATGAAACACCCTTTACCAATTATCATTCATTCAAAGATGCATCTTGACCCCTGCCTCCTCTCCTTCCCTAGTACTCCCAATGGTAAAGACACCAATATCTTGTCATTGTCTTTTCTCTGTGCAAGTCTTGAGTACCAAAATTCAACAGACTAAGTAAGTCAACACAAATGTCAACATCCTAGAAGTGGATACAGGTGCATTCTCACACTACTTGTTGATACAATTCAAATCTTCTCAAACTACATTAAAAAGGTCACATTACAACATGTAAAGAGCTAGTCCATGCTCTAACTGAATCCTTTATGAATGAACATTAAAAGCCTTCTCTTGTCATCATACATTTATTTCTATTCAGGCCTGAATCCCAGCAGAAAGCTGTCGGAAGAGACTGTCTGGGACTCCCATTTCTCGCTGTGTGCAGGTGTAAAGCAACCACACTACAGCGTTAAGAAAATTTCCTTTAATTTTCTCCGGCAATGTGCAGCCAGCTGGTTCCAAAGAGTTCCCAGAACTCCGCGGACTGACAGCTAACTCTCTCAACTCACTTCCAACACCTTTACAGGGGAGACTGGAACGATTAGTCACCTCCTATATAGCCAGACAGTCCTACCCCAACACCTAACTCTTACACTCTACACGGGGCAGAGGAACATCTCGGCCACCTTTTCAAACCAAATGCCAATCTGAAGTGTGTGTCACCCCCGAATTTCCCAAACTCAGAAAGCGGCCCTCCTTTAGTGGAGCCTTCCGCTGGGGGCTGAGGAGAAGTAGCAGCTCCCCGCGTCCCGTGGAAGGAAACTCCAAGAGAAGAGCGAGCGCTCGCGCTCCCACCCCAAGCAGGCTGTGCTGATAACAACGGCGGGAAATGCCTCTCCTGAGCGGGTTTCGCCAAGGCCGTTCAGCTAGAGACTCTCAGACCAGTTTGAGCTCAGTCTGCCGGCAGGCACTGCTCTCGGGTCCCGGCCAGCTCCTGCGGGCCAGAGCGAGGAACAAGGCTGGGGAGGGGTGGTGGCCCCGGCTCGGCCCACTCTCCCACCCCACGCTGATCCCACTGTGAGTCAGCAGCCGGCGAGCGGACACAGGGGTTGCCTCGGGGCTTCCCATCAGAGGGTGACCCGGGGGGCTCCAGGGAGCTCCAAGCGGCCTGTGCCCCCAGCCCGGCCCCCCTCACACACAGTGAGTCAGCAGCACCAGAGCCGGCTAGCCCGGCCCCTCGGTGCTGCCGCCGACCGACAGAAGCCGAGCTGAGCCAGCGGGGCCAGGAAGGCGGCGCGGCGACCTTTACCGATGGAGTGGAGGATGTCGATGGAGGCCTCCCGGTCAGTGCTGAGTAGAGACTGGGCTCTCTGGAACTCCACCACCGCCGCCGCCGCCATCTTACCGCTCTCACACCGTCCCCGGCCACGGCCGTCGACGCCGGAAACACATACCCGGAAGGCCCGCCCTCGCGTCCCTCCCCGCTGTGGCCCCCGCGCCTCCGTCCCCGGAGCACTCGGGGAGTTGTAGTCTCTCGGCCCGGCGGGGGCCGGGCGGTGAGGGGGGGACCAGGAGCGCCCCGCCGGTGGGCGGCAAGGTCCTCAGCACCGCCTAGCGGCCCGCCCGCGAGGAAAAGAGGCGGCGCCCAAGTGCTGGACCCCAGGGTTCGTCCCCACCCACCTCAGAAGAGGCTTCTTGATGTCGACTCCCCTTGTGCACCCTTGAAAGGAGTTTTTGAGTACTCAGGTAAGTATTCAATGAAAGCTCTTTGTCAGCTGTAAAATCGGGATAAGGGGGGGGGGGGAAGAAAAGAAAAGAAAGCTGTTTGGCTTTCTTTGTAGCTTCCACATTTAACCGTTCATGGCAAGAAGTGACCTTATCAAGTGCTCGCTATGTAGCTGACAAAGAATGGCACTATTCAAATGCGTTCGAGTCTCTGACAGCGCTTGCGTGACGCACGCACAAACACACACTCTTTTCAGGCTTGACTTCTACAGGATGCTGGCCAGCCTGTGATAAAGCCACCAGTATCAGCGAAAACAGTCTTTCCCAAGCAGCCCCGTTCAATCTTGAGGCAACGCGTCGAACGTTGTAAAATGAAATATCATCTTTGTCCCATTCATTAAATAAATACCTCTTGGGAGTCACACAAAAGACTCACCCCAGCTCCGCAGCTCAAAAAAAGAAAAAAAAAAAAAAAAAAGAACATATTTCCAATATCTCCAGTTCCTTCAAGTAAAATCACAGATACCTGTTAGGATGCCATGTGGAAAGGAAAAAGACATTCTATGTGACCACTTAGGGTTAAACTTAAGGAAGGTGCTAAAACTGTACAGAGACAGGTCAATATAAGGAAGACATTTCCCTAGGTGATGACACTTCCAAAAATGAAATATACTGTCCCATAAAAGGGCCTGTAAAGGGAACCAACATTCCACTCCTCTGTGACTGGATTAGGCAATTTATATATCTATCTCCTTTTATCCTCCCAACAATGTTCTGTAAAGATATTTTTACTCCTCTTTAATAGATGAGGAAGCTGAGGGAGTTAAAGTGATTTGGTGAAGCTCAAATCGTGATTGACAGAGCTGAGATCTGAGGATTAGGGAATGCCTTCCTAATTCCTGGTGTGTGCAAATGAAAACTGGATAACGTCTCATCAAGTTGTTGTAAACAGAATTCATGACTTTGATGGGGAGTTAGATTAAATGGCTTCTAAATTTCTCCCAACTCTTAGAGTCCATGAATTTCAGTGCAAGACTGAACCTTTCTTTGCTCAAAAAAGGCATTTCTCCCTTCTCAATCTGGTGTGCAATTCATGATATTGTGCCAAAATTTTAATGAGCTGTAAAACTCCAAAGCTAAGAACAACAAAGCATAAGTATCTCCACCTTCTAAAGAAGAGTTACCAGTTAACTCTCCAAATAACTTGGTAAGAAGTGACTAGACCAGTCTTTTAACCTTTCTCTACCTCCAGCTTCAATCAGGGAAGCATAAAAATTTTCAAAGAAATTCATTAGAAGAACTTATAGAAGATAGAGTGCTCACCTCATTACAAAGAGAGGATATTACAAAAGATTAGGAGTGCCTGCCAGATCTTTCTGCCAAGCTGGTAAGTCTTGCTTCTCTGTCCAACCACCATGGTGAGAGTTTTTTGTTATTATTTGTTTGTGACAGGGTCTCAGTCTATTCCCTGGGCTAGAGTACAGTGGCATCAAGAGATCCTTCTGCCTCAGCATCCCGACCAGCTAGGACTACAGGTGAGCCACCCTGCCTGGCTAATTTTTCTACTTTTTGTAGAGATGGGGTCTCACTCTCACTCAGACTATTCTGGAACTCCTGGCCTCAAGCAGTCCTCCCACCTTAACCTCCCAAAGTGCTAGGATTACAGGCATGAGCCACTGTACCTGGCCCATAGTGAGAGTTTTGAGGTGAACCAGACATATCTCTCCAGGAGTTTGGAGAGATCCTTCATGCACATTTATAAAGATGGTAAGCCACTTCTGGCCTGCAGAATTCTGAATTAGGGAAGATGGCTGGCATACTCTCTCTACAATAAGACAATGAGAAAGGGCAGCAATGGGGCAGCCTCCTCTACCTGTGTTTGGTATGGCAAGACTCTTATGGGCCAAGCAGATGTAGCATATATAGATTATTCAGGACATTCTTGAAGGAACCTACTCGAAGGAACCTGCTAGAGTGAGGAGACCCAGAAATAAGGGTTTGGAAGTGTGGGCTTCAGGAGGCAGTAGCTGAAGGGGGATCTTCAGATCCATAGGTATAGCCTCTAAAGAACCCATAAATGCTCCCAACAAGAAAGAACCAGTACCTAGGTCTCTGCCTCTGATGTCATCAGTCATGTGAGAGACCTTTACCTCTTTTCTTATGATCCCTCCTACTTCTCTGACCTCCTCCAAACTCCCTCACCCTGGAAGCGACCTAGAAACAGCAGAGTAAAAAGGAAGGAGAACAAAAAGAGCAAAAGTGCAGACTACACACAAATTTTCAACTGCCTGACAAAGAACCAAAAAACTTTAAATCAGATGTGAAATTGAAGTTTTGGTTTGGGCTGGATTGGACTTTTAATTACTACAAAATAACATAAAAGAGATTCAGGAGATTTGCCCAAGATGTCATCCACGGTAAGGGAAGGAATATCCAACACATGGTTTCAAATTTCAGGCTAGCCACTTAGTAGTTGGTGCCTTTAGCATGTTTCTTAATTTCTCTGATCTTTGGTTTTCTCACCTGGAAAAGAGGGATAATATATCCTAGCTCACAAGGTTGTCGTAAGGATAAAAGATAATATGGTAGCAGGGTAAATAAATGTTATTTTCTTTCTGTATAGCATCTTCGTTATGTAATACTAAGAAGCTATATCATTGGGATCACAAACTACTGCTTAGTAGTCATTTGTCATTGATTGCATTGATAAGGTAAGCAATGTCCCTAAACTTAAGTAGTACTATAAGTCATTCTCAGAAGTGTGACATTCTCAATGACACCCAAAGCTCCCACTCACCCTCTTGCAGTTGTCTTGCCATTATTCCCCATTTTCAGATTATTCGTATCTTCAGTGTATGTGCTAATGTTCTGGGCCTTGTGAGAGTCTAGTGAGCATCCCTTTTGCTGTGGTCCACAAAGTGTTGCAAAATATGGCCTACTTCTCCAACTTCAACTCATCACTTTGCCTCTTATTCTGCTCAGCTGGCTCCTTTTTTTCCCCACTCCAAGATGCAAAGTTCTTTCCCACCTCAAAGCCTTTATATTCCCCTTGCAGGTTTCAGCTCAAAGGGCATTTCCACAGAAAGGCTTCTGTGCATCCCATTATAAGCAATCTCTCATGCCTTCAATCCAGTCATCACCACATCACTCTGTTCATTTTCCTTCCTAGCACTTAACACAATCTGTGATTTTATTATTTTACTTGTTTAAAGCTCATCTCCCTCCAAAAGTTTGCAGGGACCTCGCCAATCTTGTTAATAGGTATACTCCCTATTCCTACAATAGTGGCTTACATATGGCAAACACTCAGTAGTTGTTGAATGATGCATACTAGTATCTGTCCTGTAACAACCTTATGCCCTGATGTCTGCCCTAAATGTACATGTTCTATACTATGCGACTCTGTTCAACTTAGCCATTGCTGATTAGATTGAGGTAGGAGTGGGGGACTGTCACAGATTAGCCCAGGACCTAGGTATTATGGGGCCTGACTTGGAAAAATTAGCCAGGCCAGTGCAGTTGGGGGATGGAGAGACTTGAGCCAGTTAGCTACAGAAACTGAAATCAAAATTTGTCACTTGGAACCAACTAGTACTACGTTGGTAGAGAGAAACTCAGTAGACAAGTGGGGAGAAGCAGGAATAACATGGAAGGCAATCCAGATACCTCCAGAGAAGGCCACCTCAGTTTCTAACAACTTTCCATGAATCAGCTCCACTTCCATGAGGCCCACCCATACCATAGTCCCCATTCTTGGAACACTGTAACATGTTCTCTCTCAAGATCTTCTAACCTTTCTTTTTCTGTCAAAAAGAAAGGTTCAGAGTGGTGTGATTATGTCTTTAATGGCTCTCTAATATTTTCTTATCTTTCCTTTTATAATATCAAAGTGAGATAGTATGTGGATAGAATTTAGGTTTCTCTGTACAGTTGACCCTTGAACAACATGGGCTTAAACTGTGTGGATCCACTTATTCACAGATTTTTTTCAGTAAATATATATTGGAAAAATTTTTGGAGATTTTCAACAATTTGAAAAAACTTGTAGGCCGGGCGCGGTGGCTCACGCCTATAATCCTAGCTCTCTGGGAGGCCGAGGTGGGCGGATCATTTGAGCTCAGGAGTTCGAGACCAGCCTGAGCAAGACCGAGACCCCATCTCTACTATAAACGGAAAGAAATTAATTGGCCAACTAATATACATAGAAAAAAATTAGCCGGGCATGGTGGCGCATGCCTGTAGTCCCAGTTGCTTGGGAGGCTGAGGCAGCAGGATTGCTTGAGCCCAGGAGTTTGAGGTTGCTGTAAGCTAGGCTGATGCCACGGCACTCACGCTAGCCTGGGCAATAAAGTGAGACTCTGTCTCAAAAAAAAAAAAAAAAGAAAAAACTTGCAGACAAAACACATACCCTATGTGTTTTGCAGACAAAACACATAATTTTTTTGAAATATCAAAAAAATTAAAGTTAGCTATGTCGTGAATGCATAAAATGTACATAGATCCTAGTCTATTTCATCATTTACTGCCATAAAATACAAAAAAATTTATTATAAAAAGTTAAAATTCATCAAACTTTTGTATACATGTACAAACTGTACATGGTGCTATTCACGATCTAGAGAAAAGTAAACAAATATAAAGATGCAATATTAAATAAAAACTGCACCAAATTAACTGTACTATATACTATGCTACTGTAATAATTTTGTAGCCACCTCCTGTCACTGTTTTGATGAGCTCAAGTATTGTGAGTATCCACTTAAAACACCATGTGATGCTAATCATCTCTGTGTGAGCAGTTCGTCTCTCCAGAAATTGTGTATTACAGTAAAATGTGAACTTTCATGTTTCTTGTGTGTTTTTCATAGTGTTTAGTGCAATACTGTAAACCCTGAATAACGCCATGGGACCCATATGAAGTGCCACTAGTGATGAGGGAAGTGCTCCATAGAAGCAAAGAAATGTCATCACATTAGAAGAAAAAGTTAAATTGCTTGATATGTACCATAGATTGAGGTCTGTAGCTGTGGTTGCCTGCCATTTTAAGATAAATGAATCCAGCATAAGGACCATTATAAAAAAAGAAAAGGAAATTCTTGAAGCCGTCACTGCAGCTGTGCCAACAGGCGCGAAAATCTTGCACTTTTTGTGAAATACCTTTTGAAAATGCAGCTTTTATGTGAGTGCAGGATTGCTATACAAAAGGCATACTTATAGACTCTAATATGATTTGATAAAAAGCAAAGTAATTATATGTCAATTTAAAGCGAAAGGAATGTGAAGGATCTAAAGCTGGAGAATTTAATGCCAGCAAAAAAATGGTTTGGTAATTTAATAAAGAGGTTTGGCTTTAAAAATATGTCAGGATAACAGGAGAAGCATCTTCTGCCGACCAAGAGGCAGCAAGAGTTCCCAGACACCATTAAGAAAGTCACTGAGGAGAAAGGCTATCTGCCTGAACGGGTTTTTAATGCAGACCAAAGTGCCCTGTTCTGGCCACAAAGGACATGTATTAGTAAGGAAAAGAAGCAAACATCAGGATTTAAGGGAGGAAGGGGTAGTAGGTTAACTCTACCATTTTGTGCAAAAGCAGCTAGGTTTATGATCAGGACTGCCCTTATCTATAAAGCTGCTAACCCCCAAGCCTTGGAGAGAAAAAATAAACGTCAGCTGCCAGTCTTTTGGTTGTACAACAAGAAGGCCTAGATGAGAACTCTTTTCTGGATTGGTTCCATCAATGCTTTGTCTCTGAAGTCAGAAGGAATTTGACAGTAAGAAACTGCCTTTTAAATTCTTGTGATATCGGATGATTCTCCTGGCCACCCAGAACCCCATGCCCCACGAGTTCAACATGGGATGCTTCAAAGCCATGAACTTGCCCCCAAAATAAAGTCTCTAATTCAGCCTCTAGATCAGGGGGTCATAAGGACCATTCCTGGCTCATTATACACAGGACTCTATGGAAAAGATTGTCAATTCTATAGAAAAGAACCCTGAGAGAGAGAACATCATGCAAGTCTGGAAGGATTACACCATCGAAGACGCCACTGTTATAGAAAAAGCCATGAAAGCCATCAACCCCAAAGCAATAAATTCCTGCTGGAGAAAACTCTGTCCAGATGTTGTTCATGACTTACTTCATGGGATTTACAAGAGAGCCAGTCAAGAGGAATCATGAAAGAGATTGGATATGGAAAAAAAAAAAAGTGGGGGAGGGGGAGGGGCTTCAAGATAAACGGATCTTAGCAGATCTTGGCAGCCAGCCCAGTGGCTCACACCTGTAATCCTAGCACTCTGGGAAGCAGAGATGGGAGGATGGCTTGAGGTCAGGAGTTTGAGACCACCCTGAGCAAGAGTGAGACCCCCATCTCTACTAAAAATAGAAAGAAATTAATTGGCCAACTAAAAATATATAGAAAAAATTAGCTGGGCATGGTGGTATGTGCCTGTAGTAGCTACTCAGGAGGCTGAGGCAGAAGGATTACTTGAGCCCAAGAGTTTTAGGTTGCTGGCCAGGCGCCGTGGCTCACACCTGTAATCCTAGCACTCTGGGAGTCCAAGTCGGGTGTATTGCTTGAGGTCAGGAGTTTGAGACCAGCCTGAGCAAGAGCAAGACCCCCGTCTCTACTATAAATAGAAAGAGATTAATTGGCCAACTAATATATATAGAAAAAATTAGCCGGGCATGGTGGCACATGCCTGTAGTCCCAGCTACTCGGGAGGCTGAGGCAGGAGGATTGCTTGAGCCCAGGAGTTTGAGGTTGTGGTGAGCTAGGCTGACACTACGGCACTCACTCTAGCCTGGGCAACAAAGCCAAACTCTGTCTCAAAAAAAAAAAAAACTTAAAAAAAAAAAAAAGAGTTTGAGGTTGCTGTGAGCTAGGCTGATGCCATGGCACTCTGGCCCAGGCAACAGAGTGAGATTCTGACTCAAAAAAAAAAATGTTATATGTGGATCTTTGACAGTGTGGGTGAGTCAGCACCTTTAACCCCTGTGTCGTTCAAGGATCAACTGTATTTATTTTTGTGGTTACATTTGAGTTATAGTCAATAATACTACTGGTTTTCCATTAAAGGTGATATAAAATTACAGTGAGAATCAGTGAGCCAATTTAAATAACAATACATATGGTATGTGAACATGGCAAAAATTATGAATATATAGGATAAGCAAATGATTGTTTGGTCCAGAAAACCAAATCCTCATCTCAATATCACTATGTAGCCAACCATCTACCTCCCATTATCCTTTTTGTTATTCCAAAATAATATCTCTCATCAGAAGACAAGGACTTTCAGGTTCCTGTCCTAGATTTATAATCCTTAAAGATGTCTACAAGTTACTTCTGGCAAAGGCACTACATGCTGTAGAAAATAAGCATGGAATTTGAAGTCAAACATGAAGCTCAATCTTCACTCTGCTACGAACTAATAGTCAAATTACTTCAATTCTCTGAGACTAAGTTTGATCAGCAGTAAAATTATTTTAAAAATCTACTTCACTGGCCGGGCTCCGTGGCTCACGCCTATAATCCTAGCACTCTGGGAGGCTGAGACGGGCGGATTGCTCGAGGTCAGGAGTTTAAAACCAGCCTGAGCAAGAGCGAGACCCTGTCTCTATTATAAATAGAAAGAAATCAATTGGCCAACTAATATGTATATATAGAAAAAATTAGCTGGGCGTGGTGGCGCATGCCTGTAGTCCCAGCTACTCGGGAGGCTGAGGCAGGAGGATTGCTTGAGCCCAGGAGTTTGAGGTTGCTGTGAGCTAGGCTGACGCCACAGCACTCACTCTAGCCTGGGCAACAAAGCGAGACTGTCTCAAAAAAATATATATAAATCTACTTCATTCACCATAAAATTGGTATTAACTAATCAGCACTTAGGTGCACATATAATAATAACATTCATCAGGTGTCCGGCAGATGGGAGGGGGGAGGAGGGGATGGGTATATTCACACCTAATAGATGCGCTGTGCACCGTCTGGGGAATGGACACACTTGAAGCTCTGACTCAGGTAGGGCAAAGGCAAGACATGTAATCTAAACATTTGTACCCCCGTAATACGCTGAAATTAAAAAAAAATTTTTAATCTACTTCAACAACAATGGTTGTGCATACATGTGAATGTACTTACTGCCACAGAACACTCAAAATGGTTAAAATGGTAAATTTTATTATGTATATTTTACCACAGTAAAAAATCTACTTCACAGAATTGCTGAAATTTAACATTTTAAAGACACTAGAACACTTCAGCGATATGACTGACACACATGTAAGTATTCAATAAGTAGCAAGTATTAAAATCATAATTAAGTTGATGATTAAATTAGCTGATTAGCACCCACTACTCTGTTTCCTCAGGGAGCCCAATTAGAAGGTTAAAGGAATCTTTAACTGGTGATTTTCATAGTAATAGAGTGGCGATCAATTGTCAGTTCTATTTCCCATCTTAGGGCTCCCTCACTCTCAGTATTGCCTGCCCTCCCTCCCACACCACCCCCAGCCACACTACACAGCCCTGCTCTCCCCCATGCTACCCTATATTCCAAACGATTTCTTTCTTCTGTATAACTCTTAATTGTTCACTGAGCTTTCTAAACATTCTGTATCCCAAAGTTAAGCAAACAGAGGAATACTATAACGTACTGTCCTGCTAATAAAAGAATATATGCTTCTCCTTCTCCTTTCCCTCCTACCCTTTGACAGGGAGCTAAGGTTAGCACTGCCAAGCTAGTGATAACTCCTCAACTCTGCACATTCGCTGTCATTGGAGGGCTGGAGAGGGGAAAAAAGAGTAAAAAACATGGAAAATATGTCATTATTATCTTTTCGTCTCTCTTTGGAAACCCTCTCTCACACACTGCCGCGTCACCCTAGACCTCCAGGCACCTTATTGTATTTGAGTTGTATTATGGTTCTCCTTTACTGAAAGAATGTTGGTGATAAACTTGTCTTTGTCTGAAAATATCTTTATTTCACTCATTTTGTATTGATAGTTCAAGTGGGTATAAAATTCTTAACATTGACATTTATTTTCACTCAGCATTTTTTTTTTGAAGCAGAGTCTCACTCTGTTGCCCAGGCTAGAGTGCCGTGGCATCAGCCTAGCTCACAGCAACCTCAAACTCCTGGGCTCAAGTGATCCTCCTGCCTTAGCCCCTCAAGTAGATTGGACTACAGGCATGTGCTACCATGCCTGGCTAATGTTTTTAT
Organism: Mirza zaza; assembly: GCA_008750895.1. NCBI lineage: Eukaryota > Metazoa > Chordata > Mammalia > Primates > Cheirogaleidae > Mirza > Mirza zaza. The sequence goes on along the minus strand of VSMD01117489.1, from coordinate 1,015 downwards.
ATATGTTTTTAGTTGGCCAGTTAATTTCTATTTTTAGTAGAGACAGGCTCTCACTCTTGCTCAGGCTAGTTTTGAACTCCTAACATTGAGCTGTCCACCTGCCTCAGCCTCCCAGAGTGCTAGGATTACAGGCATGACCCACTATGCCCAGCCTTAATGTATTTTCTGGCCTTTCATGTGCTTCACTACAAAACATTTACATCCTGATCAGCATTCATTATGCTTCCTGAATCTGAGGATTCATGCCTTCTATTAATGCTAGAAAATTCTCAGCCATTATCTCTTCAAATATTGCCTCCTCTATTTTCCTTTTCTCCTGGAAATATTATTAGATGTAAGTTAAACCTGCATTGTCTAATATTAGTCACAATAAAATTACATGTGGTTAGTGAGTATTTGAAATGTGGCTAGTGGAAACTGAACTGTGTGTTGTATAAGTGCAAAATACACACTGGATTTCAAAGACAATATGAGAAAAAAGAATGAAAAATATCTCATTCCTGATTTTTATATTATATGTTGAAATTATAGTATTTTTGATTAATTTCACAAGTTTCTTTTAATTTTCTTTAATGTTGGTACTAGAATTTTTTTTTTTTTTTTTGAGACAGAGTCTGGCTTTGTTGCCCAGGCTAGAGTGAGTGCCGTGGCGTCAGCCTAGCTCACAGCAACCTCAAACTCCTAGGCTCAAGCAATCCTCCTGCCTCAGCCTCCCGAGTAGCTGGGACTACAGGCATGTGCCACCATGCCCGGCTAATTTTTTCTATGTATATTAGTTGGCCAATTAATTTCTTTCTATTTATAGTAGAGACGGAGTCTCACTCTTGCTCAGGCTGGTTTCGAACTCCTGACCTCAAGCAATCCACCCGCCTCGGCCTCCCAGAGTGCTAGGATTACAGGCGTGAGCCACCGTGCCCGGCCTAGAAATTTTTAAATTACCTATATATCTCACATTATATTTCTATTAGACAGCACTGTGTTAGAGTATCTACTTCTCTTTTCTACATCTCTTTAT